>CAAHFI010459910.1:0-29611 GCA_900893395.1 Euglena gracilis
ATCTGGTTATAACCCGAAATCTGGTTACAACCGAAATCTGGTTTACAACCCGAAATCTGGTTATAACCCGAATATCTGGTTATAACCGAAATCTGGTTATAACCCGAAATCTGGTTATAACCCGAAATCTGGTTATAACCCGAAATCGTTATAATCGAAATCTGTTATAACCCGAAATCTGGATAACACCCGAAATCGGTATAACCCCGAAATCTGGTTATAACCGAAATCTGGTTATAACCCGAAATCTGGTTACAACCCGAAATCTGGTATAAACCGAAATCTGGTTATAACCGAAATCTGGTTAAACCCGAAATCTGGTTAACCCGAAATCTGGTTATAACCCGAAATCTGGTTATAACCCGAAATTGGTTACCCGAAATCTGGTTATAAACCCGAAAATCTGGTTACAACCCGAAATCTGTTATAACCCGAAATCTGGTTATAACCCGAAATCTGGTTATAACCCGAAATCTGGTTTACAACCCGAAATCTGGTTATAACCCGAAATCTGGTTATAACCCGAAATCTGGTTATAACCCGAAATCTGGTTATAACCCGAAATCTGGTTACAACCCGAAATCTGGTAACCCGAAATCTGGTTATAACCCGAAATCTGGTTATAACCCGAAATCTGGTTATAACCCGAAATCTGGTTATAACCCGAAATCTGGTTACAACCCGAAATCTGGTTATAACCCGAAATCTGGTTATAACCCGAAATCTGGTTATAACCCGAAATCTGGTTATAACCCGAAATCTGGTTATAACCCGAAATCTGGTTATAACCCGAAATCTGGTTACAAACCCGAAATCTGGTTATAACCCGAAATCTGGTTATAACCCGAAATCTGGTTATAACCCGAAATCTGGTTACAACCCGAAATCTGGTTATAACCCGAAATCTGGTTAAACCCGAAATCTGGTTATAACCCGAAATCTGGTTATAACCCGAAATCTGGTTATAACCCGAAATCTTTATAACCGAAATCTGGTTATAACCCGAAATCTGGTTATAACCCGAAATCTGGTTATAACCCGAAATCTGGTTATAACCGAAATCTGGTTATAACCCGAAATCTGGTTACAACCCGAAATCTGGTTATAACCCGAAATCTGGTTATAACCCGAAATCTGGTTATAACCCGAAATCTGGTTATAACCCGAAATCTGGTTATAACCCGAAATCTGGATAACCCGAAATCTGGTTATAACCCGAAATCTGGTTATAACCCGAAATCTGGTTATAACCCGAAATCTGTTAAACCCGAAATCTGGTTAAACCCGAAATCTGGTTATAACCCGAAAATCTGGTTATAACCCAAAATCTGGTTATAACCCAAATCTGGTTATAACCCGAAATCTGGTTACAACCCGAAATCTGGTTATAACCGAAATCTGGTTAACCCGAAATCTGGTTATAACCCGAAATCTGGTTATAACCCGAAATCTGGTTATAACCCGAAATCTGGTTATAACCCGAAATCTGGTTATAACCCGAATCTGGTTATAACCCAAAATCTGGTTATAACCCGAAAATCTGGTTATAACCCGAAATCTGGTTATAACCCGAAATCTGGTTATAACCGAAATCTGGTTATAACCCGAAATCTGGTTAAACCCGAAATCTGGTTAAACCCGAAATCTGGTTATAACCCGAAATCTGGTTATAACCCGAAATCTGGTTATAACCCGAAATCTGGTTATAACCCGAAATCTGGTTATAACCCGAAATCTGGTTATAACCCGAAATCTGGTTACAACCCGAAATCTGGTTTAACCCGAAATCTGGTTAAACCCGAAATCTGGTTAAACCCGAAATCTGGTTATAACCCGAAATCTGGTTATAACCCGAAATCTGGTTAACCCGAAATCTGGTTATAACCCGAAATCTGGTTACAACCCGAAATCTGGTTATAACCCGAAATCTGGTTAAACCCGAAATCTGGTTATAACCCGAAATCTGGTTACAACCCGAAATCTGGTTATAACCCGAAATCTGGTTATAACCCGAAATCTGGTTATAACCCGAAATCTGGTTATAACCCGAAATCTGGTTATAACCCGAAATCTGGTTATAACCCGAAATCTGGTTATAACCCGAAATCTGGTTATAACCCGAAATCTGGTTAAACCCGAAATCTGGTTATAACCCGAAATCTGGTTATAACCCGAAATCTGGTTATAACCCGAAATCTGGTTATAACCCGAAATCTGGTTATAACCCGAAATCTGGTTAAACCCGAAATCTGGTTATAACCCGAAATCTGGTTATAACCCGAAATCTGGTTATAACCCGAAATCTGGTTATAACCCGAAATCTGGTTACAACCCGAAATCTGGTTATAACCCGAAATCTGGTTATAACCCGAAATCTGGTTATAACCCGAAATCTGGTTATAACCCGAAATCTGGTTATAACCCGAAATCTGGTTATAACCCGAAATCTGGTTATAACCCGAAATCTGGTTAAACCCGAAATCTGGTTATAACCCGAAATCTGGTTATAACCCGAAATCTGGTTATAACCCGAAATCTGGTTATAACCCGAAATCTGGTTATAACCCGAAATCTGGTTATAACCCGAAATCTGGTTATAACCCGAAATCTGGTTATAACCCGAAATCTGGTTATAACCCGAAATCTGGTTATAACCCGAAATCTGGTTATAACCCGAAATCTGGTTATAACCCGAAATCTGGTTATAACCCGAAATCTGGTTATAACCCGAAATCTGGTTATAACCCGAAATCTGGTTATAACCCGAAATCTGGTTATAACCCGAAATCTGGTTATAACCCGAAATCTGGTTATAACCCGAAATCTGGTTATAACCCGAAATCTGGTTATAACCCGAAATCTGGTTATAACCCGAAATCTGGTTATAACCCGAAATCTGGTTATAACCCGAAATCTGGTTATAACCCGAAATCTGGTTATAACCCGAAATCTGGTTATAACCCGAAATCTGGTTACAACCCGAAATCTGGTTATAACCCGAAATCTGGTTATAACCCGAAATCTGGTTAAACCCGAAATCTGGTTATAACCCGAAATCTGGTTACAACCCGAAATCTGGTTATAACCCGAAATCTGGTTATAACCCGAAATCTGGTTATAACCCGAAATCTGGTTATAACCCGAAATCTGGTTATAACCCGAAATCTGGTTATAACCCGAAATCTGGTTAAACCCGAAATCTGGTTATAACCCGAAATCTGGTTATAACCCGAAATCTGGTTATAACCCGAAATCTGGTTATAACCCGAAATCTGGTTATAACCCGAAATCTGGTTATAACCCGAAATCTGGTTATAACCCGAAATCTGGTTACAACCCGAAATCTGGTTATAACCCGAAATCTGGTTATAACCCGAAATCTGGTTATAACCCGAAATCTGGTTATAACCCGAAATCTGGTTATAACCCGAAATCTGGTTATAACCCGAAATCTGGTTATAACCCGAAATCTGGTTATAACCCGAAATCTGGTTATAACCCGAAATCTGGTTATAACCCGAAATCTGGTTACAACCCGAAATCTGGTTATAACCCGAAATCTGGTTATAACCCGAAATCTGGTTATAACCCGAAATCTGGTTATAACCCGAAATCTGGTTATAACCCGAAATCTGGTTATAACCCGAAATCTGGTTATAACCCGAAATCTGGTTATAACCCGAAATCTGGTTATAACCCGAAATCTGGTTATAACCCGAAATCTGGTTATAACCCGAAATCTGGTTATAACCCGAAATCTGGTTATAACCCGAAATCTGGTTATAACCCGAAATCTGGTTATAACCCGAAATCTGGTTATAACCCGAAATCTGGTTATAACCCGAAATCTGGTTATAACCCGAAATCTGGTTATAACCCGAAATCTGGTTATAACCCGAAATCTGGTTATAACCCGAAATCTGGTTATAACCCGAAATCTGGTTATAACCCGAAATCTGGTTATAACCCGAAATCTGGTTATAACCCGAAATCTGGTTATAACCCGAAATCTGGTTATAACCCGAAATCTGGTTATAACCCGAAATCTGGTTATAACCCGAAATCTGGTTATAACCCGAAATCTGGTTATAACCCGAAATCTGGTTATAACCCGAAATCTGGTTATAACCCGAAATCTGGTTATAACCCGAAATCTGGTTATAACCCGAAATCTGGTTATAACCCGAAATCTGGTTATAACCCGAAATCTGGTTATAACCCGAAATCTGGTTATAACCCGAAATCTGGTTATAACCCGAAATCTGGTTATAACCCGAAATCTGGTTATAACCCGAAATCTGGTTATAACCCGAAATCTGGTTATAACCCGAAATCTGGTTATAACCCGAAATCTGGTTATAACCCGAAATCTGGTTATAACCCGAAATCTGGTTATAACCCGAAATCTGGTTATAACCCGAAATCTGGTTATAACCCGAAATCTGGTTATAACCCGAAATCTGGTTATAACCCGAAATCTGGTTATAACCCGAAATCTGGTTATAACCCGAAATCTGGTTATAACCCGAAATCTGGTTATAACCCGAAATCTGGTTATAACCCGAAATCTGGTTATAACCCGAAATCTGGTTATAACCCGAAATCTGGTTATAACCCGAAATCTGGTTATAACCCGAAATCTGGTTATAACCCGAAATCTGGTTATAACCCGAAATCTGGTTATAACCCGAAATCTGGTTATAACCCGAAATCTGGTTATAACCCGAAATCTGGTTATAACCCGAAATCTGGTTATAACCCGAAATCTGGTTATAACCCGAAATCTGGTTATAACCCGAAATCTGGTTATAACCCGAAATCTGGTTATAACCCGAAATCTGGTTATAACCCGAAATCTGGTTATAACCCGAAATCTGGTTATAACCCGAAATCTGGTTATAACCCGAAATCTGGTTATAACCCGAAATCTGGTTATAACCCGAAATCTGGTTATAACCCGAAATCTGGTTATAACCCGAAATCTGGTTATAACCCGAAATCTGGTTATAACCCGAAATCTGGTTATAACCCGAAATCTGGTTATAACCCGAAATCTGGTTATAACCCGAAATCTGGTTATAACCCGAAATCTGGTTATAACCCGAAATCTGGTTATAACCCGAAATCTGGTTATAACCCGAAATCTGGTTATAACCCGAAATCTGGTTATAACCCGAAATCTGGTTATAACCCGAAATCTGGTTATAACCCGAAATCTGGTTATAACCCGAAATCTGGTTATAACCCGAAATCTGGTTATAACCCGAAATCTGGTTATAACCCGAAATCTGGTTATAACCCGAAATCTGGTTATAACCCGAAATCTGGTTATAACCCGAAATCTGGTTATAACCCGAAATCTGGTTATAACCCGAAATCTGGTTATAACCCGAAATCTGGTTATAACCCGAAATCTGGTTATAACCCGAAATCTGGTTATAACCCGAAATCTGGTTATAACCCGAAATCTGGTTATAACCCGAAATCTGGTTATAACCCGAAATCTGGTTATAACCCGAAATCTGGTTATAACCCGAAATCTGGTTATAACCCGAAATCTGGTTATAACCCGAAATCTGGTTATAACCCGAAATCTGGTTATAACCCGAAATCTGGTTATAACCCGAAATCTGGTTATAACCCGAAATCTGGTTATAACCCGAAATCTGGTTATAACCCGAAATCTGGTTATAACCCGAAATCTGGTTATAACCCGAAATCTGGTTATAACCCGAAATCTGGTTATAACCCGAAATCTGGTTATAACCCGAAATCTGGTTATAACCCGAAATCTGGTTATAACCCGAAATCTGGTTATAACCCGAAATCTGGTTATAACCCGAAATCTGGTTATAACCCGAAATCTGGTTATAACCCGAAATCTGGTTATAACCCGAAATCTGGTTATAACCCGAAATCTGGTTATAACCCGAAATCTGGTTATAACCCGAAATCTGGTTATAACCCGAAATCTGGTTATAACCCGAAATCTGGTTATAACCCGAAATCTGGTTATAACCCGAAATCTGGTTATAACCCGAAATCTGGTTATAACCCGAAATCTGGTTATAACCCGAAATCTGGTTATAACCCGAAATCTGGTTATAACCCGAAATCTGGTTATAACCCGAAATCTGGTTATAACCCGAAATCTGGTTATAACCCGAAATCTGGTTATAACCCGAAATCTGGTTATAACCCGAAATCTGGTTATAACCCGAAATCTGGTTATAACCCGAAATCTGGTTATAACCCGAAATCTGGTTATAACCCGAAATCTGGTTATAACCCGAAATCTGGTTATAACCCGAAATCTGGTTATAACCCGAAATCTGGTTATAACCCGAAATCTGGTTATAACCCGAAATCTGGTTATAACCCGAAATCTGGTTATAACCCGAAATCTGGTTATAACCCGAAATCTGGTTATAACCCGAAATCTGGTTATAACCCGAAATCTGGTTATAACCCGAAATCTGGTTATAACCCGAAATCTGGTTATAACCCGAAATCTGGTTATAACCCGAAATCTGGTTATAACCCGAAATCTGGTTATAACCCGAAATCTGGTTATAACCCGAAATCTGGTTATAACCCGAAATCTGGTTATAACCCGAAATCTGGTTATAACCCGAAATCTGGTTATAACCCGAAATCTGGTTATAACCCGAAATCTGGTTATAACCCGAAATCTGGTTATAACCCGAAATCTGGTTATAACCCGAAATCTGGTTATAACCCGAAATCTGGTTATAACCCGAAATCTGGTTATAACCCGAAATCTGGTTATAACCCGAAATCTGGTTATAACCCGAAATCTGGTTATAACCCGAAATCTGGTTAAACCCGAAATCTGGTTATAACCCGAAATCTGGTTATAACCCGAAATCTGGTTATAACCCGAAATCTGGTTATAACCCGAAATCTGGTTATAACCCGAAATCTGGTTATAACCCGAAATCTGGTTATAACCCGAAATCTGGTTATAACCCGAAATCTGGTTATAACCCGAAATCTGGTTATAACCCGAAATCTGGTTATAACCCGAAATCTGGTTATAACCCGAAATCTGGTTATAACCCGAAATCTGGTTATAACCCGAAATCTGGTTATAACCCGAAATCTGGTTATAACCCGAAATCTGGTTATAACCCGAAATCTGGTTATAACCCGAAATCTGGTTATAACCCGAAATCTGGTTATAACCCGAAATCTGGTTATAACCCGAAATCTGGTTATAACCCGAAATCTGGTTATAACCCGAAATCTGGTTATAACCCGAAATCTGGTTATAACCCGAAATCTGGTTATAACCCGAAATCTGGTTATAACCCGAAATCTGGTTATAACCCGAAATCTGGTTATAACCCGAAATCTGGTTATAACCCGAAATCTGGTTATAACCCGAAATCTGGTTATAACCCGAAATCTGGTTATAACCCGAAATCTGGTTATAACCCGAAATCTGGTTATAACCCGAAATCTGGTTATAACCCGAAATCTGGTTATAACCCGAAATCTGGTTATAACCCGAAATCTGGTTATAACCCGAAATCTGGTTATAACCCGAAATCTGGTTATAACCCGAAATCTGGTTATAACCCGAAATCTGGTTATAACCCGAAATCTGGTTATAACCCGAAATCTGGTTATAACCCGAAATCTGGTTATAACCCGAAATCTGGTTATAACCCGAAATCTGGTTATAACCCGAAATCTGGTTATAACCCGAAATCTGGTTATAACCCGAAATCTGGTTATAACCCGAAATCTGGTTATAACCCGAAATCTGGTTATAACCCGAAATCTGGTTATAACCCGAAATCTGGTTATAACCCGAAATCTGGTTATAACCCGAAATCTGGTTATAACCCGAAATCTGGTTATAACCCGAAATCTGGTTATAACCCGAAATCTGGTTATAACCCGAAATCTGGTTATAACCCGAAATCTGGTTATAACCCGAAATCTGGTTATAACCCGAAATCTGGTTATAACCCGAAATCTGGTTATAACCCGAAATCTGGTTATAACCCGAAATCTGGTTATAACCCGAAATCTGGTTATAACCCGAAATCTGGTTATAACCCGAAATCTGGTTATAACCCGAAATCTGGTTATAACCCGAAATCTGGTTATAACCCGAAATCTGGTTATAACCCGAAATCTGGTTATAACCCGAAATCTGGTTATAACCCGAAATCTGGTTATAACCCGAAATCTGGTTATAACCCGAAATCTGGTTATAACCCGAAATCTGGTTATAACCCGAAATCTGGTTATAACCCGAAATCTGGTTATAACCCGAAATCTGGTTATAACCCGAAATCTGGTTATAACCCGAAATCTGGTTATAACCCGAAATCTGGTTATAACCCGAAATCTGGTTATAACCCGAAATCTGGTTATAACCCGAAATCTGGTTATAACCCGAAATCTGGTTATAACCCGAAATCTGGTTATAACCCGAAATCTGGTTATAACCCGAAATCTGGTTATAACCCGAAATCTGGTTATAACCCGAAATCTGGTTATAACCCGAAATCTGGTTATAACCCGAAATCTGGTTATAACCCGAAATCTGGTTATAACCCGAAATCTGGTTATAACCCGAAATCTGGTTATAACCCGAAATCTGGTTATAACCCGAAATCTGGTTATAACCCGAAATCTGGTTATAACCCGAAATCTGGTTATAACCCGAAATCTGGTTATAACCCGAAATCTGGTTATAACCCGAAATCTGGTTATAACCCGAAATCTGGTTATAACCCGAAATCTGGTTATAACCCGAAATCTGGTTATAACCCGAAATCTGGTTATAACCCGAAATCTGGTTATAACCCGAAATCTGGTTATAACCCGAAATCTGGTTATAACCCGAAATCTGGTTATAACCCGAAATCTGGTTATAACCCGAAATCTGGTTATAACCCGAAATCTGGTTATAACCCGAAATCTGGTTATAACCCGAAATCTGGTTATAACCCGAAATCTGGTTATAACCCGAAATCTGGTTATAACCCGAAATCTGGTTATAACCCGAAATCTGGTTATAACCCGAAATCTGGTTATAACCCGAAATCTGGTTATAACCCGAAATCTGGTTATAACCCGAAATCTGGTTATAACCCGAAATCTGGTTATAACCCGAAATCTGGTTATAACCCGAAATCTGGTTATAACCCGAAATCTGGTTATAACCCGAAATCTGGTTATAACCCGAAATCTGGTTATAACCCGAAATCTGGTTATAACCCGAAATCTGGTTATAACCCGAAATCTGGTTATAACCCGAAATCTGGTTATAACCCGAAATCTGGTTATAACCCGAAATCTGGTTATAACCCGAAATCTGGTTATAACCCGAAATCTGGTTATAACCCGAAATCTGGTTATAACCCGAAATCTGGTTATAACCCGAAATCTGGTTATAACCCGAAATCTGGTTATAACCCGAAATCTGGTTATAACCCGAAATCTGGTTATAACCCGAAATCTGGTTATAACCCGAAATCTGGTTATAACCCGAAATCTGGTTATAACCCGAAATCTGGTTACAACCCGAAATCTGGTTATAACCCGAAATCTGGTTATAACCCGAAATCTGGTTATAACCCGAAATCTGGTTATAACCCGAAATCTGGTTATAACCCGAAATCTGGTTACAACCCGAAATCTGGTTATAACCCGAAATCTGGTTATAACCCGAAATCTGGTTATAACCCGAAATCTGGTTATAACCCGAAATCTGGTTATAACCCGAAATCTGGTTATAACCCGAAATCTGGTTATAACCCGAAATCTGGTTATAACCCGAAATCTGGTTATAACCCGAAATCTGGTTATAACCCGAAATCTGGTTATAACCCGAAATCTGGTTATAACCCGAAATCTGGTTATAACCCGAAATCTGGTTATAACCCGAAATCTGGTTATAACCCGAAATCTGGTTATAACCCGAAATCTGGTTATAACCCGAAATCTGGTTATAACCCGAAATCTGGTTATAACCCGAAATCTGGTTATAACCCGAAATCTGGTTATAACCCGAAATCTGGTTATAACCCGAAATCTGGTTATAACCCGAAATCTGGTTATAACCCGAAATCTGGTTATAACCCGAAATCTGGTTATAACCCGAAATCTGGTTATAACCCGAAATCTGGTTATAACCCGAAATCTGGTTAAACCCGAAATCTGGTTATAACCCGAAATCTGGTTATAACCCGAAATCTGGTTATAACCCGAAATCTGGTTATAACCCGAAATCTGGTTATAACCCGAAATCTGGTTATAACCCGAAATCTGGTTATAACCCGAAATCTGGTTATAACCCGAAATCTGGTTATAACCCGAAATCTGGTTATAACCCGAAATCTGGTTATAACCCGAAATCTGGTTATAACCCGAAATCTGGTTATAACCCGAAATCTGGTTAAACCCGAAATCTGGTTATAACCCGAAATCTGGTTATAACCCGAAATCTGGTTATAACCCGAAATCTGGTTATAACCCGAAATCTGGTTATAACCCGAAATCTGGTTATAACCCGAAATCTGGTTATAACCCGAAATCTGGTTATAACCCGAAATCTGGTTATACCCGAAATCTGGTTATAACCCGAAATCTGGTTATAACCCGAAATCTGGTTATAACCCGAAATCTGGTTACAACCCGAAATCTGGTTATAACCCGAAATCTGGTTATAACCCGAAATCTGGTTATAACCCGAAATCTGGTTATAACCCGAAATCTGGTTATAACCCGAAATCTGGTTATAACCCGAAATCTGGTTATAACCCGAAATCTGGTTATAACCCGAAATCTGGTTATAACCCGAAATCTGGTTAAACCCGAAATCTGGTTATAACCCGAAATCTGGTTATAACCCGAAATCTGGTTATAACCCGAAATCTGGTTATAACCCGAAATCTGGTTAAACCCGAAATCTGGTTATAACCCGAAATCTGGTTATAACCCGAAATCTGGTTATAACCCGAAATCTGGTTATAACCCGAAATCTGGTTATAACCCGAAATCTGGTTATAACCCGAAATCTGGTTATAACCCGAAATCTGGTTATAACCCGAAATCTGGTTATAACCCGAAATCTGGTTATAACCCGAAATCTGGTTATAACCCGAAATCTGGTTATAACCCGAAATCTGGTTATAACCCGAAATCTGGTTATAACCCGAAATCTGGTTATAACCCGAAATCTGGTTATAACCCGAAATCTGGTTATAACCCGAAATCTGGTTATAACCCGAAATCTGGTTATAACCCGAAATCTGGTTATAACCCGAAATCTGGTTATAACCCGAAATCTGGTTATAACCCGAAATCTGGTTATAACCCGAAATCTGGTTATAACCCGAAATCTGGTTATAACCCGAAATCTGGTTATAACCCGAAATCTGGTTATAACCCGAAATCTGGTTATAACCCGAAATCTGGTTATAACCCGAAATCTGGTTATAACCCGAAATCTGGTTATAACCCGAAATCTGGTTATAACCCGAAATCTGGTTATAACCCGAAATCTGGTTACAACCCGAAATCTGGTTATAACCCGAAATCTGGTTACAACCCGAAATCTGGTTATAACCCGAAATCTGGTTATAACCCGAAATCTGGTTATAACCCGAAATCTGGTTATAACCCGAAATCTGGTTATAACCCGAAATCTGGTTATAACCCGAAATCTGGTTATAACCCGAAATCTGGTTATAACCCGAAATCTGGTTATAACCCGAAATCTGGTTATAACCCGAAATCTGGTTATAACCCGAAATCTGGTTATAACCCGAAATCTGGTTATAACCCGAAATCTGGTTACAACCCGAAATCTGGTTATAACCCGAAATCTGGTTATAACCCGAAATCTGGTTATAACCCGAAATCTGGTTATAACCCGAAATCTGGTTATAACCCGAAATCTGGTTATAACCCGAAATCTGGTTATAACCCGAAATCTGGTTATAACCCGAAATCTGGTTATAACCCGAAATCTGGTTATAACCCGAAATCTGGTTATAACCCGAAATCTGGTTATAACCCGAAATCTGGTTATAACCCGAAATCTGGTTATAACCCGAAATCTGGTTATAACCCGAAATCTGGTTACAACCCGAAATCTGGTTATAACCCGAAATCTGGTTATAACCCGAAATCTGGTTATAACCCGAAATCTGGTTATAACCCGAAATCTGGTTATAACCCGAAATCTGGTTATAACCCGAAATCTGGTTATAACCCGAAATCTGGTTATAACCCGAAATCTGGTTATAACCCGAAATCTGGTTATAACCCGAAATCTGGTTATAACCCGAAATCTGGTTATAACCCGAAATCTGGTTATAACCCGAAATCTGGTTATAACCCGAAATCTGGTTATAACCCGAAATCTGGTTATAACCCGAAATCTGGTTATAACCCGAAATCTGGTTATAACCCGAAATCTGGTTATAACCCGAAATCTGGTTATAACCCGAAATCTGGTTATAACCCGAAATCTGGTTATAACCCGAAATCTGGTTATAACCCGAAATCTGGTTATAACCCGAAATCTGGTTATAACCCGAAATCTGGTTATAACCCGAAATCTGGTTATAACCCGAAATCTGGTTATAACCCGAAATCTGGTTATAACCCGAAATCTGGTTATAACCCGAAATCTGGTTATAACCCGAAATCTGGTTATAACCCGAAATCTGGTTATAACCCGAAATCTGGTTATAACCCGAAATCTGGTTATAACCCGAAATCTGGTTATAACCCGAAATCTGGTTATAACCCGAAATCTGGTTATAACCCGAAATCTGGTTATAACCCGAAATCTGGTTATAACCCGAAATCTGGTTATAACCCGAAATCTGGTTATAACCCGAAATCTGGTTATAACCCGAAATCTGGTTATAACCCGAAATCTGGTTATAACCCGAAATCTGGTTATAACCCGAAATCTGGTTATAACCCGAAATCTGGTTATAACCCGAAATCTGGTTATAACCCGAAATCTGGTTATAACCCGAAATCTGGTTATAACCCGAAATCTGGTTATAACCCGAAATCTGGTTAAACCCGAAATCTGGTTATAACCCGAAATCTGGTTATAACCCGAAATCTGGTTATAACCCGAAATCTGGTTATAACCCGAAATCTGGTTATAACCCGAAATCTGGTTATAACCCGAAATCTGGTTATAACCCGAAATCTGGTTATAACCCGAAATCTGGTTATAACCCGAAATCTGGTTATAACCCGAAATCTGGTTATAACCCGAAATCTGGTTATAACCCGAAATCTGGTTATAACCCGAAATCTGGTTATAACCCGAAATCTGGTTATAACCCGAAATCTGGTTATAACCCGAAATCTGGTTATAACCCGAAATCTGGTTATAACCCGAAATCTGGTTATAACCCGAAATCTGGTTATAACCCGAAATCTGGTTATAACCCGAAATCTGGTTATAACCCGAAATCTGGTTATAACCCGAAATCTGGTTATAACCCGAAATCTGGTTATAACCCGAAATCTGGTTATAACCCGAAATCTGGTTATAACCCGAAATCTGGTTATAACCCGAAATCTGGTTATAACCCGAAATCTGGTTATAACCCGAAATCTGGTTATAACCCGAAATCTGGTTATAACCCGAAATCTGGTTATAACCCGAAATCTGGTTATAACCCGAAATCTGGTTATAACCCGAAATCTGGTTATAACCCGAAATCTGGTTATAACCCGAAATCTGGTTATAACCCGAAATCTGGTTATAACCCGAAATCTGGTTATAACCCGAAATCTGGTTATAACCCGAAATCTGGTTATAACCCGAAATCTGGTTATAACCCGAAATCTGGTTATAACCCGAAATCTGGTTATAACCCGAAATCTGGTTATAACCCGAAATCTGGTTATAACCCGAAATCTGGTTATAACCCGAAATCTGGTTATAACCCGAAATCTGGTTATAACCCGAAATCTGGTTATAACCCGAAATCTGGTTATAACCCGAAATCTGGTTATAACCCGAAATCTGGTTATAACCCGAAATCTGGTTATAACCCGAAATCTGGTTATAACCCGAAATCTGGTTATAACCCGAAATCTGGTTATAACCCGAAATCTGGTTATAACCCGAAATCTGGTTATAACCCGAAATCTGGTTATAACCCGAAATCTGGTTATAACCCGAAATCTGGTTATAACCCGAAATCTGGTTATAACCCGAAATCTGGTTATAACCCGAAATCTGGTTATAACCCGAAATCTGGTTATAACCCGAAATCTGGTTATAACCCGAAATCTGGTTATAACCCGAAATCTGGTTATAACCCGAAATCTGGTTATAACCCGAAATCTGGTTATAACCCGAAATCTGGTTATAACCCGAAATCTGGTTATAACCCGAAATCTGGTTATAACCCGAAATCTGGTTATAACCCGAAATCTGGTTATAACCCGAAATCTGGTTATAACCCGAAATCTGGTTATAACCCGAAATCTGGTTATAACCCGAAATCTGGTTATAACCCGAAATCTGGTTATAACCCGAAATCTGGTTATAACCCGAAATCTGGTTATAACCCGAAATCTGGTTATAACCCGAAATCTGGTTATAACCCGAAATCTGGTTATAACCCGAAATCTGGTTATAACCCGAAATCTGGTTACAACCCGAAATCTGGTTATAACCCGAAATCTGGTTATAACCCGAAATCTGGTTATAACCCGAAATCTGGTTATAACCCGAAATCTGGTTATAACCCGAAATCTGGTTATAACCCGAAATCTGGTTATAACCCGAAATCTGGTTATAACCCGAAATCTGGTTATAACCCGAAATCTGGTTATAACCCGAAATCTGGTTATAACCCGAAATCTGGTTATAACCCGAAATCTGGTTATAACCCGAAATCTGGTTATAACCCGAAATCTGGTTATAACCCGAAATCTGGTTATAACCCGAAATCTGGTTATAACCCGAAATCTGGTTATAACCCGAAATCTGGTTATAACCCGAAATCTGGTTATAACCCGAAATCTGGTTATAACCCGAAATCTGGTTATAACCCGAAATCTGGTTATAACCCGAAATCTGGTTATAACCCGAAATCTGGTTATAACCCGAAATCTGGTTATAACCCGAAATCTGGTTATAACCCGAAATCTGGTTATAACCCGAAATCTGGTTATAACCCGAAATCTGGTTATAACCCGAAATCTGGTTATAACCCGAAATCTGGTTATAACCCGAAATCTGGTTATAACCCGAAATCTGGTTATAACCCGAAATCTGGTTATAACCCGAAATCTGGTTATAACCCGAAATCTGGTTATAACCCGAAATCTGGTTATAACCCGAAATCTGGTTATAACCCGAAATCTGGTTATAACCCGAAATCTGGTTATAACCCGAAATCTGGTTATAACCCGAAATCTGGTTATAACCCGAAATCTGGTTATAACCCGAAATCTGGTTATAACCCGAAATCTGGTTATAACCCGAAATCTGGTTATAACCCGAAATCTGGTTATAACCCGAAATCTGGTTATAACCCGAAATCTGGTTATAACCCGAAATCTGGTTATAACCCGAAATCTGGTTATAACCCGAAATCTGGTTATAACCCGAAATCTGGTTATAACCCGAAATCTGGTTATAACCCGAAATCTGGTTATAACCCGAAATCTGGTTATAACCCGAAATCTGGTTATAACCCGAAATCTGGTTATAACCCGAAATCTGGTTATAACCCGAAATCTGGTTATAACCCGAAATCTGGTTATAACCCGAAATCTGGTTATAACCCGAAATCTGGTTATAACCCGAAATCTGGTTATAACCCGAAATCTGGTTATAACCCGAAATCTGGTTATAACCCGAAATCTGGTTATAACCCGAAATCTGGTTATAACCCGAAATCTGGTTATAACCCGAAATCTGGTTATAACCCGAAATCTGGTTATAACCCGAAATCTGGTTACAACCCGAAATCTGGTTATAACCCGAAATCTGGTTACAACCCGAAATCTGGTTATAACCCGAAATCTGGTTATAACCCGAAATCTGGTTATAACCCGAAATCTGGTTATAACCCGAAATCTGGTTATAACCCGAAATCTGGTTATAACCCGAAATCTGGTTATAACCCGAAATCTGGTTATAACCCGAAATCTGGTTATAACCCGAAATCTGGTTATAACCCGAAATCTGGTTATAACCCGAAATCTGGTTATAACCCGAAATCTGGTTATAACCCGAAATCTGGTTATAACCCGAAATCTGGTTATAACCCGAAATCTGGTTATAACCCGAAATCTGGTTATAACCCGAAATCTGGTTATAACCCGAAATCTGGTTATAACCCGAAATCTGGTTATAAACCCGAAATCTGGTTATAACCCGAAATCTGGTTATAACCCGAAATCTGGTTATAACCCGAAATCTGGTTATAACCCGAAATCTGGTTAAACCCGAAATCTGGTTATAACCCGAAATCTGGTTATAACCCGAAATCTGGTTATAACCCGAAATCTGGTTATAACCCGAAATCTGGTTAAACCCGAAATCTGGTTATAACCCGAAATCTGGTTATAACCCGAAATCTGGTTACAACCCGAAATCTGGTTATAACCCGAAATCTGGTTATAACCCGAAATCTGGTTATAACCCGAAATCTGGTTATAACCCGAAATCTGGTTATAACCCGAAATCTGGTTATAACCCGAAATCTGGTTATAACCCGAAATCTGGTTATAACCCGAAATCTGGTTATAACCCGAAATCTGGTTATAACCCGAAATCTGGTTATAACCCGAAATCTGGTTATAACCCGAAATCTGGTTATAACCCGAAATCTGGTTACAACCCGAAATCTGGTTATAACCCGAAATCTGGTTATAACCCGAAATCTGGTTATAACCCGAAATCTGGTTACAACCCGAAATCTGGTTATAACCCGAAATCTGGTTATAACCCGAAATCTGGTTATAACCCGAAATCTGGTTATAACCCGAAATCTGGTTATAACCCGAAATCTGGTTATAACCCGAAATCTGGTTACAACCCGAAATCTGGTTATAACCCGAAATCTGGTTATAACCCGAAATCTGGTTATAACCCGAAATCTGGTTACAACCCGAAATCTGTTAAAACCCGAAATCTGGTTATAACCCGAAATCTGGTTATAACCCGAAATCTGGTTATAACCCGAAATCTGGTTATAACCCGAAATCTGGTTATAACCCGAAATCTGGTTATAACCCGAAATCTGGTTATAACCCGAAATCTGGTTATAACCCGAAATCTGGTTATAACCCGAAATCTGGTTATAACCCGAAATCTGGTTATAACCCGAAATCTGGTTAAACCCGAAATCTGGTTATAACCCGAAATCTGGTTATAACCCGAAATCTGGTTATAACCCGAAATCTGGTTACAACCCGAAATCTGGTTATAACCCGAAATCTGGTTAAACGAATCTGGTTATAACCCGAAATCTGGTTATAACCCGAAATCTGGTTATAACCCGAAATCTGGTTACAACCCGAAATCTGGTTATAACCCGAAATCTGGTTATAACCCGAAATCTGGTTATAACCCGAAATCTGGTTATAACCCGAAATCTGGTTATAACCCGAAATCTGGTTATAACCCGAAATCTGGTTATAACCCGAAATCTGGTTATAACCCGAAATCTGGTTATACCCGAAATCTGGTTATAACCCGAAATCTGGTTACCCGAAATCTGGTTATAACCCGAAATCTGGTTAAACCGAAATCTGGTTATAACCCGAAATCTGGTTACAACCCGAAATCTGGTTATAACCCGAAATCTGGTTATAACCCGAAATCTGGTTATAACCCGAAATCTGGTTATAACCCGAAATCTGGTTATAACCCGAAATCTGGTTATAACCCGAAATCTGGTTATAACCCGAAATCTGGTTATAACCCGAAATCTGGTTACAACCCGAAATCTGGTTATAACCCGAAATCTGGTTATAACCCGAAATCTGGTTATAACCCGAAATCTGGTTATAACCCGAAATCTGGTTATACCCGAAATCTGGTTATAACCCGAAATCTGGTTATAACCCGAAATCTGGTTATAACCCGAAATCTGGTTAAACCCGAAATCTGGTTATAACCCGAAATCTGGTTATAACCCGAAATCTGGTTATAACCCGAAATCTGGTTATAACCCGAAATCTGGTTATAACCCGAAATCTGGTTATAACCCGAAATCTGGTTATAACCCGAAATCTGGTTATAACCCGAAATCTGGTTATAACCCGAAATCTGGTTATAACCCGAAATCTGGTTATAACCCGAAATCTGGTTATAACCCGAAATCTGGTTATAACCCGAAATCTGGTTATAACCCGAAATCTGGTTATAACCCGAAATCTGGTTATAACCCGAAATCTGGTTATAACCCGAAATCTGGTTAAACCCGAAATCTGGTTATAACCCGAAATCTGGTTATAACCCGAAATCTGGTTACAACCCGAAATCTGGTTATAACCCGAAATCTGGTTATAACCCGAAATCTGGTTATAACCCGAAATCTGGTTATAACCCGAAATCTGGTTATAACCCGAAATCTGGTTATAACCCGAAATCTGGTTATAACCCGAAATCTGGTTAACCCGAAATCTGGTTATAACCCGAAATCTGGTTATAACCCGAAATCTGGTTATAACCCGAAATCTGGTTATAACCCGAAATCTGGTTATAACCCGAAATCTGGTTATAACCCGAAATCTGGTTATAACCCGAAATCTGGTTATAACCCGAAATCTGGTTATAACCCGAAATCTGGTTATAACCCGAAATCTGGTTATAACCCGAAATCTGGTTATAACCCGAAATCTGGTTATAACCCGAAATCTGGTTATAACCCGAAATCTGGTTATAACCCGAAATCTGGTTACAACCCGAAATCTGGTTAAACCCGAAATCTGGTTTAACCCGAAATCTGGTTATAACCCGAAATCTGGTTATAACCCGAAATCTGGTTATAACCCGAAATCTGGTTATAACCCGAAATCTGGTTAAACCCGAAATCTGGTTATAACCCGAAATCTGGTTATAACCCGAAATCTGGTTAAACCCGAAATCTGGTTATAACCCGAAATCTGGTTAACCCGAAATCTGGTTATAACCCGAAATCTGGTTATAACCCGAAATCTGGTTATAACCCGAAATCTGGTTAAACCCGAAATCTGGTTACAACCCGAAATCTGGTTACAACCCGAAATCTGGTTATAACCAAATCTGGTTATAACCCGAAATCTGGTTATAACCCGAAATCTGGTTATAACCCGAAATCTGGTTATAACCCGAAATCTGGTTATAACCCGAAATCTGGTTACAACCCGAAATCTGGTTACAACCCGAAATCTGGTTATAACCCGAAATCTGGTTATAACCCGAAATCTGGTTATAACCCGAAATCTGGTTACAACCCGAAATCTGGTTATAACCCGAAATCTGGTTATAACCCGAAATCTGGTTAAACCCGAAATCTGGTTATAACCCGAAATCTGGTTACAACCGAAATCTTGTTAAACCCGAAATCTGGTTATAACCCGAAATCTGGTTATAACCCGAAATCTGGTTATAACCCGAAATCTGGTTACAACCCGAAATCTGGTTATAACCCGAAATCTGGTTATAACCCGAAATCTGGTTACAACCCGAAATCTGGTTATAACCCGAAAATCTGGTTATAACCCGAAATCTGGTTATAACCCGAAATCTGGTTATAACCCGAAATCTGGTTATAACCCGAAATCTGGTTATAACCCGAAATCTGGTTATAACCCGAAATCTGGTTATAACCCGAAATCTGGTTATAACCCGAAATCTGGTTATAACCCGAAATCTGGTTATAACCCGAAATCTGGTTATAACCCGAAATCTGGTTATAACCCGAAATCTGGTTATAACCCGAAATCTGGTTATAACCCGAATCTGGTTATAACCCGAAATCTGGTTATAACCCGAAATCTGGTTATAACCCGAAATCTGGTTATAACCCGAAATCTGGTTATAACCCGAAATCTGGTTATAACCCGAAATCTGGTTATAACCCGAAATCTGGTTATAACCCGAAATCTGGTTATAACCCGAAATCTGGTTATAACCCGAAATCTGGTTATAACCGAAATCTGGTTATAACCCGAAATCTGGTTATAACCCGAAATCTGGTTATAACCCGAAATCTGGTTATAACCCGAAATCTGGTTATAACCCGAAATCTGGTTATAACCCGAAATCTGGTTATAACCCGAAATCTGGTTATAACCCGAAATCTGGTTATAACCCGAAATCTGGTTATAACCCGAAATCTGGTTATAACCCGAAATCTGGTTATAACCCGAAATCTGGTTATAACCCGAAATCTGGTTATAACCCGAAATCTGGTTACAACCCGAAATCTGGTTAAACCCGAAATCTGGTTAAACCCGAAATCTGGTTATAACCCGAAATCTGGTTACAACCCGAAATCTGGTTATAACCCGAAATCTGGTTATAACCCGAAATCTGGTTATAACCCGAAATCTGGTTATAACCCGAAATCTGGTTATAACCCGAAATCTGGTTATAACCCGAAATCTGGTTATAACCCGAAATCTGGTTACAACCCGAAATCTGGTTATAACCCGAAATCTGGTTATAACCCGAAATCTGGTTATAACCGAAATCTGGTTATAACCCGAAATCTGGTTATAACCCGAAATCTGGTTACAACCCGAAATCTGGTTATAACCCGAAATCTGGTTATAACCCGAAATCTGGTTATAACCGAAATCTGGTTATAACCGAAATCTGGTTAAACCCGAAATCTGGTTATAACCCGAAATCTGGTTATAACCCGAAATCTGGTTACAACCGAAATCTGGTTATAACCCGAAATCTGGTTAAACCCGAAATCTGGTTATAACCCGAAATCTGGTTATAACCCGAAATCTGGTTATAACCCGAAATCTGGTTATAACCCGAAATCTGGTTATAACCGAAATCTGGTTATAACCCGAAATCTGGTTATAACCCGAAATCTGGTTATAACCCGAAATCTGGTTATAACCCGAAATCTGGTTATAACCCGAAATCTGGTTATACCCGAAATCTGGTTATAACCCGAAATCTGGTTATAACCCGAAATCTGGTTATAACCCGAAATCTGGTTATAACCGAAATCTGGTTATAACCCGAAATCTGGTTATAACCCGAAATCTGGTTATAACCCGAAATCTGGTTATACCCGAAATCTGGTTATAACCGAAATCTGGTTACAACCCGAAATCTGGTTATAACCCGAAATCTGGTTAAACCCGAAATCTGGTTATAACCCGAAATCTGGTTATAACCCGAAATCTGGTTATAACCGAAATCTGGTTATAACCCGAATCTGGTTATAACCCGAAATCTGGTTATATCCCGAAATCTGGTTTAACCCGAAATCTTGGTTATAACCGAAATCTTGGTTTAAACCGAAATCTGGTCATAACCCTGAAATCTGGTTATACCCAAATCTGGTTATAACCCCAAATCTGGTTAACCCGAAATCTTGGTTATAACCCGAAATCTGGTTATAACCCGAAACTGGTTATAACCCGAAATCTGGTTATAACCCGAAATCTGGTGGTTACCCGAAATCTGGTTACAACCGAAATCTGGTTATAACCCGAAATCTGGTATAACCCGAAATGCTTACAACCCGAATCTGGTTATAACCCGAAATCTGGTTAACCCGAAATCTGGTTTAACCCGAAATCTGGTTACAACCCGAAATCTGGTTATAACCCGAAAATCTGGTTATAACCCGAAATTGGTTATAACCCGAAATCTGGTTAACCTGAAATCTGGTCTATAACCCGAAATCTGGTTATAACCCGAAATCTGGTTATAACCCGAAATCTGGTTATAACCCGAAATCTGGTTACAACCCGAAAATCTGGTTATAACCCGAAATCTGGTTATAACCCGAAATCTGGTTAAACCGAAATCTGGTTAACCCGAAATCTGGTTTATAACCCGAAATCTGGTTACAACCCGAAATCTGGTTATAACCCGAAATCTGGTTACAACCCGAAATCTGGTTGATACCGAAATCTTTATAAGCCGAAATCTGGTTATAACCCGAAATCTGGTTATAAACCCGAAATCTTGGTTACAACCGAAATCTGGTTATAACCCGAAATCTGGTTACAACCCAAATCTGGTTATAACCCGAAATCTGGTTAAAACCCGAAATCTGGTTATAACCCAAATCTGGTTATACCCGAAATCTGGTTATAACCCGAAATCTGGTTAATAACCCGAAATCTGGTTATAACCCGAAATTGGTTACAACCCGAAATCTGGTTAATAACCCGAAATCTGGTTATAACCCGAAATCTAGGTTATAACCCGAAATCTGGTATAACCCGAAATCTGGTTATAACCCGAAATCTGGATAAACCCGAAATCTGGTTACAACCCGAAATCTGGTTATAACCCGAAATCTGGTTATAACCCGAAATCTGGTTTAAACCCGAAATCTGGTTATAACCCGAAATCTGGTTAACCGAAATCTGGTTATAACCCGAAAATCTGGTTATAACCCGAAATCTGGTTTATAACCCGAAATCTGGTTATAACCCGAAATCTGGTTACAACCCGAAATCTGGTTATAACCGAAACTGGTTATAACCGAAATCTTGGTGATAAACCCGAAATCTGGTTATAACCCGAAATCTGGTTATAAACCCGAAATCCTGGTTATAACCCGAAATCTGGTTATAACCCGAAATCTGGTTATACCCGAAATCTGGTTATAACCCGAAATCTGGTTATAACCCAAATCTGGTTACAACCCGAAATCTGGTTATAACCGAAATCTGGTTATAACCCGAAATCTGGTTATAACCCGAAATCTGGTTATACCCGAAATCTGGTTACAACCGAAATCTGGTTAATAACCCGAAATCTGGTATAACCCGAAATCTGGTTACAACCCGAAATCTGGTTATAAACCAGAAATCTGGTATAACCCGAAATCTGGTTACAACCCGAAATCTGGTTTAACCCGAAAACTGGTTACAACCGAAATCTGGTTATAACCCGAAATCTGGTATAACCCGAAATCTGGTTACAACCCGAATCTGGTTATAAACCCGAAATCTGGTTATAACCCGAAATCTGGTTATAACCCGAAATCTGGTTATAACCCGAAATCTGGTTACAACCCGAAATCTGGTTATAACCCGAAATCTGGTTATAACCCGAAAATCTGGTTATAACCCGAAATCTGGTTATAACCCGAAATCTGGTTATAACCGAAATCTGGTTACAACCCGAAATCTGGTTATAAACCCGAAATCTGGTTATAACCCGAAATCTGGTTATAACCCGAAATCTGGTTTAACCCGAAATCTGGTTATAACCCGAAATCTGGTTATAACCCGAAATCTGGTTACAACCCGAAATCTGGTTATAACCCGAAATCTGGTTATAACCCGAAATCTGGTTACAACCCGAAATCTGGTTATAACCTGTCTTGGTTATCCCGAAATCTGGTTATAACCCGAAATCTGGTTACAACCCGAAATCTGGTTATAACCCGAAATCTGGTTATAAACCCGAAATCTGGTTACAACCCGAAATCTGGTTATAACACGAACTGGTTAACCCGAAATCTGGTATAACCCGAAATCTGGTTATAACCCGAAATCTGGTTAAACCCGAAATCTGGTTATAACCCGAAATCTGGTTATAACCCGAAATCTGGTTATAACCCGAAATCTGGTTACAAACCCGAAATCTGGTATAACCCGAAATCTGGTTATAACCCGAAATCTGGTTATAACCCGAAATCTGTTATAACCCGAAATCTGGTTATAACCCGAAATCTGGTTTAACCCGAAATCTGGTTATAACCCGAAAATCTGGTTACAACCCGAAATCTGGTTAACCGAAATCTGGTTACAACCCGAAATCTGGTTATACCCGAATCTGGTTAAACCCGAAATCTGGTTATAACCCGAAATCTGGTTAACCCGAAATCTGGTTATAACCGAAATCTGGTTATAACCCGAAATCTGGTTACAACCGAAATCTGGTTTATAACCCGAAATCTGGTTATAACCCGAAATCTGGTATAACCCGAATATCTGGTTATAACCCGAAATCTGGTTTAACCCGAAAATCTGGTTTAAACCCGAAATCTGGTAATAACCGAATCTGTTAATAAATGAATCTGGTTACAACCCGAAATCTGGTTATAACCCGAAATCTGTTATAACCGAATCTGGTTATAACCCGAAACTGGTTACAACCCGAAATCTGGTTATACCCGAAATCTGGTTTATAACCCGAAAATCTGGTTACAACCCGAAATCTGGTTATAACCCGAAATGTGGTTATAACCCGAAATCTGGTTATAACCCGAAATCTGGTTATAACCCGAAATCTGGTTACAACCCGAAATCTGGTTTATAACCCGAAATCTGGTTATAACCCGAAATCTGGTTACAACCCGAAATCTGGTTATTAACCGAAATCTGGTTTAACCCGAAATCTGGTTATAACCCGAAATCTGGTTATAACCCGAAATCTGGTTACAACCCGAAATCTGGTTATAACCCGAAATCTGGTTTATAACCCGAAACTGGTTATACCCGAAATCTGGTTATAACCCGAAAATCTGGTTATAACCCGAAATCTGGTTACAACCCGAAATCTGGTTATAACCCGAAATCTGGTTAACCGAAATCTGGTTAATAACCGAAATTGGTTATAACCCGAAATCTGGTTACAACCCGAAATCTGGTTATAAACCCGAAATCTGTTATAACCCGAAATCTGGTTATAACCCGAAATCTGGTTACAACCCGAAATCTGGTTATAACCCGAAATCTGTTATAACCCGAAATCTGGGTTATAACCCGAAATCTGGTTTACAACCCGAAATCTTGGTTATAACCCGAAATCTGGATAACCCGAAAATCTGGTTTTAACCCGAAATCTGGTTACAAAACCCGAAATCTGGTTATAACCCGAAATCTGGTTATAACCCGAAATCTGGTTATAACCCGAAATCTGGTTATAACCGAAATCTGGTTATAACCCGAAATCTGGTATAACCCGAAATCTGGTTATTAACCGAAATCTGGTTTAACCCGAAATCTGGTTTAACCCGAAATCTGGTTAACCCGAAATCTGGTTATAACCCGAAATCTGGTTATAACCCGAAATCTGGTGATAACCCGAAATCTGGTTATAACCCGAAATCTGGTTAACCCGAAATCTGGTTAAACCCGAAATCTGGTTATACCCGAAATCTGGTTATAACCCGAAAATCTGGTTATAACCCGAAAATCTGGTTATAACCCGAAATCTGGTTATAACCCGAAATCTGGTATAACCCGAAATCTGGTTATAACCTGAAATCTGGTTATACCCGAAATCTGGTTTATAACCCCAAATCTGGTTATAACCCGAAATCTGGTTATAAACCCGAAATCTGGTTATAACCCGAATCTGGTTACAACCGAAATCTGGTTAAACCCGAAATTGGTTATACCCGAAATCTGGTTATAACCCGAAATCTGGTTATAAACCCGAATCTGGTTAACCCGAAATCTGTTTAACCCGAAATCTGGTTTAACCCGAAATCTGGTTATAACCCGAAATCTGGTTATAACCCGAAATCTGGTTATAACCCGAATCTGGTTATAACCCGAAATCTGGTACAACCCGAAATCTGGTTTAACCCGAAATCTGGTTATAACCCGAAATCTGGTATAACCCGAAATCTGGTTATAACCCGAAATCTGGTTACACCGAAATCTGGTTATAACCCGAAATCTGGTATCAACCCGAAATCTGGTTATAACCCGAAATCTGGTTACAACCCGAAATCTGGTTATAAACCCGAAATCTGGTTATAACCCGAAATCTGGTTATAACCCGAAATCTGGTTATAACCGAAAATCTGGTTAAACCCGAAAATCTGGTTATACCCGAAATCTGGTTAAACCCGAAATCTGGTATAAACCGAAATCTGGTTATAACCCGAAATCTGGTTACACCCGAAATCTGGTTATAACCCGAAATCTGGTTAACCCGAAATCTGGTTATAACCCGAATCTGGTTATAACCCGAAATCTGGTTAAACCCGAAATCTGGTATAACCCGAAATCTGGTTTAATAACCCGAAATCTGGTTATAACCCGAAATCTGGTTATAACCCGAAATCTGGTTACAACCCGAAATCTGGTTATAACCCGAAATCTGGTTAAACCCGAAATCTGGTATAACCCGAAATCTGGTTATAACCCGAAATCTGTTATAACCCGAAATCTGGTTACAACCGAAATCTGGTTATAAACCCGAAATCTGGTTAACCCGAAATCTGGTTATAAACCCGAAATCTGGTTATAACCCGAAATCTGGTTATAACCCGAAATCTGGTTATCAACCCGAAATCTGGTTATAACCCGAAATCTGGTTATAACCCGAAAATCTGGTTATAACCCGAAATCTGGTTATAACCCGAAATCTGGTATAACCCGAAATCTGGTTATAACCCGAAATCTGGTTAACCCGAAATCTGGTATAACCCGAAATCTGGTTATAACCCGAAATCTGGTTATAACCCGAAATCTGGTTACAACCCGAAATCTGGTTATAACCCGAAATCTGGTTAAACCCGAAATCTGGTTATAACCCGAAATCTGTATAACCCGAAATCTGGTTATAACCCGAAATCTGGTATAAACCCGAAATCTGGTTATAACCCGAAATCTGGTTATAACCCGAATCTGGTTAAACCCGAAATCTGGTTATAACCCGAAATCTGGTTTAAACCCGAAATCTGGTTACATAACCCGAAATCTGGTATAAACCCGAAATCTTGGTATAACCCGAAATCTGGTTATAACCCGAAATCTGGTTATAACCCGAAATCTGGTTATAACCCGAAATCTGGTTATAACCCGAAATCTGGTTATAACCCGAAATCTGGTTATAACCCGAAATCTGGTTATAACCCGAAACTGGATAACCCGAAATCTGGTTATAACCCGAAATCTGGTTTACAACCCGAAATCTTGGTTAAACCCGAAATCTGGTTATACCCGAAAATCTGGTTACAACCCGAAATCTGGTTATAACCCGAAATCTGGTATAACCCGAAATCTGGTTATAACCCGAAATCTGGTTATAACCCGAAATCTGGTTATAACCCGAAATCTGGTTATAACCGAAAATCTGGTTACAACCCGAAATCTGGTTATAACCCGAATCTGGTTTTACCGAATCTGGTTATAACCCGAAAATCTGGTTATAAACCCGAAATCTGGTTACAACCTGAAATCTGGTTACAACCCGAAATCTGGTTATAACCCGAAATCTGGTTACAACCCGAAATCTGGTTATAACCCGAAATCTGGTATAACCCGAAATCTGGTTATAACCCAAATCTGGTTATAACCCGAATTGGTTACAACCCGAAATCTGGTTTAAACCGAAAATCTGGTTATAACCCGAAATCTGGTTAACCGAAATCTGGTTATAACCCGAAATCTGGTTACAACCCGAAAATTCTGGTTATAACCCGAAATCTGGTTATAACCCGAAATCTGGTTATAACCCGAAATCTGGTTACAACCGAAATCTGGTTATAACCCGAAATCTGGTTACAACCCGAAATCTGGTTATAACCCGAAATCTGGTTACAACCCGAAATCTGGTTATAACCCGAAATCTGGTTATAACCGAAATCTGGTTACAACCCGAAATCCTGGTTATAACCCGAAATCTGGTTATAACCCGAAATCTGGTTATAACCCGAAATCTGGTTATAACCCGAAATCCTGGTTATAACCCGAAATCTGGTTTACAACCCGAAATCTGGTTATAACCCGAAATCTGGTTACAACCCGAAATCTGGTTTATAACCCGAAATCTGGTTATAACCCGAAATCTGGTTATAACCCGAAATCTGGTTATAACCCGAAATCTGGTTATAACCCGAAATCTGGTTATAACCCGAAATCTGGTTACAACCCGAATCTGGTTATAACCCGAAATCTGGTTATAACCCGAAATCTGGTTACAACCCGAAACTTGGTATAACCCGAATCTGGTTATAACCCGAAATCTGGTTATAACCCGAAATCTGGTTATAACCCGAAATCTGGTTACAACCCGAAATCTGGTTATACCCGAAATCTGGTTATAACCTGAAATCTGGTTATACCCCGAAATCTGGTTCAAACCCGAAATCTGGTTACAACCCGAAATCTGGTTATAACCCGAAATCTGGTTATAACCCGAAATCTGGTTATAACCCGAAATCTGGTTAAACCCGAAATCTGGTTATAAACCCGAAATCTGGTTTATAACCCGAAATCTTGGTTAAACCCGAAATCTGGTTACAACCCGAAATCTGGTTACAACCCGAAAATCTGGTTATAACCCGAAATCTGGTTATAACCCGAAATCTGGTTATAACCCGAAATCTGGTTATAACCCGAAATCTGGTACAACCCGAAATCTGGTTATAACCCGAAATCCTGGTTATAACCCGAATCTGGTTACAACCCGAAATCTGGTTATAACCCGAAATCTGGTTATACCCGAAATCTGGTTATAACCCGAAAATCTGGTTATAACCCGAAATCTGGTTATAACCCGAAATCTGGTATAACCCGAAATCTGGTTACAACCCGAAATCTGGTTATAACCCGAAATCTGGTTATAACCCGAAATCTGGTTATAACCCGAAATCTGGTTATAACCCGAAATCTGGTTATAACCCGAAATCTGGTTATAACCCGAAATCTGGTTATAACCCGAAACTGGTTAAACCCGAAATCTGGTTAACAACCCGAAATCTGGTTATAACCCGAAATCTTGGTTTACAACCCGAAATCTGGTTATAACCCGAAATCTGGTTATACCCCGACTGGTATAACCCGAAATCTGGTTATAACCCGAAATCTGGTTATAACCGAAATCTGGTTAAACCCGAAATCTGGTTATAACCCGAAATCTGGTACAACCCGAAAACTGGTTACAACCCGAAATCTGGTTACAACCCGAAATCTGGTTATAACCGAAATCTGGTTATAACCCGAAATCTGGTTATAACCCGAAATTGGTTACAACCCGAAATCTGGTTATAACCCGAAATCTGGTTATAACCCGAAATCTGGTTAAACCCGAAATCTGGTTCAACACCGAAATCTGGTTATAACCCGAAATTGGTTACAACCCGAAATCTGGTTATAACCCGAAATCTGGTTATAAACCCGAATCTGGTTATAAACCCGAATCTGGTTATAACCCGAAATCTGGTTATAACCCGAAATCTGGTTATAACCGAAATCTGGTTACAACCCGAAATCTGGTTATAACCAAAATCTGGTATACCGAAATCTGGTTATAACCCGAAATCTGGTTTATAACCCGAAATCTGGTTACAACCCGAAATCTGGTTATAACCCGAAATCTGGTTATATACCCGAAATCTGGTTATAACCCGAAATCTGGTTACAACCCGAAATCTGGTTATAACCCGAAATCTGGTTATAACCCGAA
>CAAHFI010461000.1:0-57219 GCA_900893395.1 Euglena gracilis
AAGTTCTTGCTGCATGTATTTCACACCTTAGAGCACAACTGTCACGGTGGTCATGAGCATGTACACACTTTTTCCATAGTTATGGGCACGATCGGTTCCTGGTTTTGGTCAAAATGCACCTATTTCACCAGCCTTTGGAACAGGGGTATTTTTAACCCTGTTTTACAGTTTTTGGGTCTTGGCCGGCCTGTCCAGCGTTAGACCGACAGGAGAAGTTCTTGCTGCATGTATTTCACACCCTTAGAGCACAACTGTCACGGTGGTCATGAGCATGTACACACTTTTTCCATAGTTATGGGCACGATCGTTTCCTGGTTTTGGTCAAAATGCACCTATTTCACCAGCCTTTGGAACAGGGATTTTTAACCCCTGTTTTCACAGTTTTTGGTCTTGGCCGGCCTGTCCAGCGTTAGACCGACAGGAGAAGTTCTTGCTGCATGTATTTCACACCCTTAGAGCACAACTGTCACGGTGGTCATGAGCATGTACACACTTTTTCCATAGTTATGGGCACGATCGGTTTCCTGGTTTTGGTCAAAATGCACCTATTTCACCAGCCTTTGGAACAGGGTATTTTAACCCCTGTTTTCACAGTTTTTGGGTCTTGGCCGGCCTGTCCAGCGTTAGACCGACAGGAGAAGTTCTTGCTGCATGTATTTCACACCCTTAGAGCACAACTGTCACGGTGGTCATGAGCATGTACACACTTTTTCCATAGTTATGGCACGATCGGTTTCCTGGTTTTGGTCAAAATGCACCTATTTCACCAGCCTTTGGAACAGGGGTATTTTTAACCCCTGTTTTCACAGTTTTTGGTCTTGGCCGGCCTGTCCAGCGTTAGACCGACAGGAGAAGTTCTTGCTGCATGTATTTCACACCCTTAGAGCACAACTGTCACGGTGGTCATGAGCATGTACACACTTTTTCCATAGTTATGGGCACGATCGGTTTCCTGGTTTTGGTCAAAATGCACCTATTTCACCAGCCTTTGGAACAGGGTATTTTTAACCCCTGTTTTCACAGTTTTTGGTCTTGGCCGCCTGTCCAGCGTTAGACCGACAGGAGAAGTTCTTGCTGCATGTATTCACACCCTTAGAGCACAACTGTCACGGTGGTCATGAGCATGTACACACTTTTCCATAGTTATGGGCACGATCGGTTTCCTGGTTTTGGTCAAAATGCACCTATTTCACCAGCCTTTGGAACAGGGGTATTTTAACCCCTGTTTTCACAGTTTTTGGGTCTTGGCCGGCCTGTCCAGCGTTAGACCGACAGGAGAAGTTCTTGCTGCATGTATTTCACACCCTTAGAGCACAACTGTCACGGTGGTCATGAGCATGTACACACTTTTTCCATAGTTATGGGCACGATCGGTTTCCTGGTTTTGGTCAAAATGCACCTATTTCACCAGCCTTTGGAACAGGGGTATTTTTAACCCCTGTTTTCACAGTTTTTGGGTCTTGGCCGGCCTGTCCAGCGTTAGACCGACAGGAGAAGTTCTTGCTGCATGTATTTCACACCTTAGAGCACAACTGTCACGGTGGTCATGAGCATGTACACACTTTTTCCATAGTTATGGCACGATCGGTTTCCTGGTTTTGGTCAAAATGCACCTATTTCACCAGCCTTTGGAACAGGGGTATTTTTAACCCCTGTTTTCACAGTTTTTGGGTCTTGGCCGGCCTGTCCAGCGTTAGACCGACAGGAGAAGTTCTTGCTGCATGTATTTCACACCCTTAGAGCACAACTGTCACGGTGGTCATGAGCATGTACACACTTTTTCCATAGTTATGGGCACGATCGGTTTCCTGGTTTTGGTCAAAATGCACCTATTTCACCAGCCTTTGGAACAGGGGTATTTTTAACCCCTGTTTTCACAGTTTTTGGGTCTTGGCCGGCCTGTCCAGCGTTAGACCGACAGGAGAAGTTCTTGCTGCATGTATTTCACACCCTTAGAGCACAACTGTCACGGTGGTCATGAGCATGTACACACTTTTTCCATAGTTATGGGCACGATCGGTTTCCTGGTTTTGGTCAAAATGCACCTATTTCACCAGCCTTTGGAACAGGGGATTTTTTAACCCCTGTTTTCACAGTTTTGGGTCTTGGCCGGCCTGTCCAGCGTTAGACCGACAGGAGAAGTTCTTGCTGCATGTATTTCACACCCTTAGAGCACAACTGTCACGGTGGTCATGAGCATGTACACACTTTTTCCATAGTTATGGGCACGATCGGTTTCCTGGTTTTGGTCAAAATGCACCTATTTCACCAGCCTTTGGAACAGGGGTATTTTAACCCCTGTTTTCACAGTTTTTGGGTCTTGGCCGGCCTGTCCAGCGTTAGACCGACAGGAGAAGTTCTTGCTGCATGTATTTCACACCCTTAGAGCACAACTGTCACGGTGGTCATGAGCATGTACACACTTTTTCCATAGTTATGGGCACGATCGGTTTCCTGGTTTTGGTCAAAATGCACCTATTTCACCAGCCTTTGGAACAGGGGTATTTTTAACCCCTGTTTTCACAGTTTTTGGGTCTTGGCCGGCCTGTCCAGCGTTAGACCGACAGGAAAGTTCTTGCTGCATGTATTTCACACCCTTAGAGCACAATGTCACGGTGGTCATGAGCATGTACACACTTTTTCCATAGTTATGGCACGATCGGTTTCCTGGTTTTGGTCAAAATGCACCTATTTCACCAGCCTTTGGAACAGGGGTATTTTTAACCCCTGTTTTCACAGTTTTTGGGTCTTGGCCGGCCTGTCCAGCGTTAGACCGACAGGAGAAGTTCTTGCTGCATGTATTTCACACCCTTAGAGCACAACTGTCACGGTGGTCATGAGCATGTACACACTTTTTCCATAGTTTTGGGTCTTGGCCGCCTGTCCACGTTAGAGCCGACAGGAGAAGTTCTTGCTGCATGTATTTCACACCCTTAGAGCACAACTGTCACGGTGGTCATGAGCATGTACACACTTTTCCATAGTTATGGGCACGATCGGTTTCCTGGTTTTGGTCAAAATGCACCTATTTCACCAGCCTTTGGAACAGGGTATTTTAACCCCTGTTTTCACAGTTTTTGGGTCTTGGCCGGCCTGTCCAGCGTTAGACCGACAGGAGAAGTTCTTGCTGCATGTATTTCACACCCTTAGAGACAACTGTCACGGTGGTCATGAGCATGTACACACTTTTTCCATAGTTATGGGCACGATCGGTTTCTGGTTTTGGTCAAAATGCACCTATTTCACCAGCCTTTGGAACAGGGGTATTTTTAACCCCTGTTTTCACAGTTTTTGGGTCTTGGCCGGCCTGTCCAGCTTAGACCGACAGGAGAAGTTCTTGCTGCATGTATTTCACACCCTTAGAGCACAACTGTCACGGTGGTCATGAGCATGTACACACTTTTTCCATAGTTATGGCACGATCGGTTTCCTGGTTTTGGTCAAAATGCACCTATTTCACCAGCCTTTGGAACAGGGGTATTTTTAACCCTGTTTTCACAGTTTTTGGGTCTTGGCCGGCCTGTCCAGCGTTGACCGACAGGAGAAGTTCTTGCTGCATGTATTCACACCCTTAGAGCACAACTGTCACGGTGGTCATGAGCATGTACACACTTTTTCCATAGTTATGGGCACGATCGGTTCCTGTTTTGGTCAAAATGCACCTATTTCACCCCTTTGGAACAGGGGTATTTTTAACCCCTGTTTCACAGTTTTTGGGTCTTGGCCGGCCTGTCCAGCGTTAGACCGACAGGAGAAGTTCTTGCTGCATGTATTTCACACCCTTAGAGCACAACTGTCACGGTGGTCATGAGCATGTACACACTTTTTCCATAGTTATGGGCACGATCGGTTTCCTGGTTTTGGTCAAAATGCACCTATTTCACCAGCCTTTGAACAGGGGTATTTTTAACCCCTGTTTTCACAGTTTTTGGGTCTTGGCCGGCCTGTCCAGCGTTAGACCGACAGGAGAAGTTCTTGCTGCATGTATTTCACACCCTTAGAGCACAACTGTCACGGTTCCATGAGCATGTACACCACCTTTTCAATTATTTTTGGGTCTTGGCCGGCCTGTCAGCGTTAGACCGACAGGAGAAGTTCTTGCTGCATGTATTTCACACCCTTAGAGCACAACTGTCACGGTGGTCATGAGCATGTACACACTTTTCCATAGTTATGGGCACGATCGGTTTCCTGGTTTTGGTCAAAATGCACCTATTTCACCAGCCTTTGGAACAGGGGTATTTTTAACCCCTGTTTTCACAGTTTTTGGGTCTTGGCCGGCCTGTCCAGCGTTAGACCGACAGGAGAAGTTCTTGCTGCATGTATTTCACACCCTTAGAGCACAACTGTCACGGTGGTCATGAGCATGTACACACTTTTTCCATAGTTATGGGCACGATCGGTTTCCTGGTTTTGGTCAAAATGCACCTATTTCACCAGCCTTTGGAACAGGGGTATTTTTAACCCCTGTTTTCACAGTTTTTGGGTCTTGGCCGGCCTGTCCAGCGTTAGACCGACAGGAGAAGTTCTTGCTGCATGTATTTCACACCCTTAGAGCACAACTGTCACGGTGGTCATGAGCATGTACACACTTTTTCCATAGTTATGGGCACGATCGGTTTCCTGGTTTTGGTCAAAATGCACCTATTTCACCAGCCTTTGGAACAGGGGTATTTTTAACCCCTGTTTTCACAGTTTTTGGGTCTTGGCCGGCCTGTCCAGCGTTAGACCGACAGGAGAAGTTCTTGCTGCATGTATTTCACACCCTTAGAGCACAACTGTCACGGTGGTCATGAGCATGTACACACTTTTTCCATAGTTATGGGCACGATCGGTTTCCTGGTTTTGGTCAAAATGCACCTATTTCACCAGCCTTTGGAACAGGGGTATTTTTAACCCTGTTTTCACAGTTTTTGGGTCTTGGCCGGCCTGTCCAGCGTTAGACCGACAGAGAAGTTCTTGCTGCATGTATTTCACACCCTTAGAGCACAACTGTCACGGTGGTCATGAGCATGTACACACTTTTTCCATAGTTATGGGCACGATCGGTTTCCTGGTTTTGGTCAAAATGCACCTATTTCACCAGCCTTTGGAACAGGGGTATTTTACCCCTGTTTTCACAGTTTTTGGGTCTTGGCCGGCCTGTCCAGCGTTAGACCGACAGGAGAAGTTCTTGCTGCATGTATTTCACACCCTTAGAGCACAACTGTCACGGTGGTCATGAGCATGTACACACTTTTTCCATAGTTATGGGCACGATCGGTTTCCTGGTTTTGGTCAAAATGCACCTATTTCACCAGCCTTTGGAACAGGGGTATTTTTAACCCCTGTTTTCACAGTTTTTGGGTCTTGGCCGGCCTGTCCAGCGTTAGACCGACAGGAGAAGTTCTTGCTGCATGTATTTCACACCCTTAGAGCACAACTGTCACGGTGGTCATGAGCATGTACACACTTTTTCCATAGTTTGGGGTCTTGGCCGGCCTGTCCAGCGTTAGACCGACAGGAGAAGTTCTTGCTGCATGTATTTCACACCCTTAGAGCACAACTGTCACGGTGGTCATGAGCATGTACACACTTTTCCATAGTTATGGGCACGATCGGTTTCCTGGTTTTGGTCAAAATGCACCTATTTCACCAGCCTTTGGAACAGGGTATTTTTAACCCCTGTTTTCACAGTTTTTGGGTCTTGGCCGGCCTGTCCAGCGTTAGACCGACAGGAGAAGTTCTTGCTGCATGTATTTCACACCCTTAGAGCACAACTGTCACGGTGGTCATGAGCATGTACACACTTTTCCATAGTTATGGGGCACGATCGGTTTCCTGGTTTTGGTCAAAATGCACCTATTTCACCAGCCTTTGGAACAGGGGTATTTTTAACCCCTGTTTTCACAGTTTTTGGGTCTTGGCCGGCCTGTCCAGCGTTAGACCGACAGGAGAAGTTCTTGCTGCATGTATTTCACACCCTTAGAGCACAACTGTCACGGTGGTCATGAGCATGTACACACTTTTCCATAGTTATGGGCACGATCGGTTTCCTGGTTTTGGTCAAAATGCACCTATTTCACCAGCCTTTGGAACAGGGGTATTTTTAACCCCTGTTTTCACAGTTTTTGGGTCTTGGCCGGCCTGTCCAGCGTTAGACCGACAGGAGAAGTTCTTGCTGCATGTATTTCACACCCTTAGAGCACAACTGTCACGGTGGTCATGAGCATGTACACACTTTTCCATAGTTATGGGCACGATCGGTTCCTGGTTTTGGTCAAAATGCACCTATTTCACCAGCCTTTGGAACAGGGGTATTTTAACCCTGTTTTCACAGTTTTTGGGTCTTGGCCGGCCTGTCCAGCGTTAGACCGACAGGAGAAGTTCTTGCTGCATGTATTTCACACCCTTAGAGCACAACTGTCACGGTGGTCATGAGCATGTACACACTTTTTCCATAGTTATGGGCACGATCGGTTTCCTGGTTTTGGTCAAAATGCACCTATTTCACCAGCCTTTGGAACAGGGGTATTTTTAACCCCTGTTTTCACAGTTTTTGGGTCTTGGCCGGCCTGTCCAGCGTTAGACCGACAGGAGAAGTTCTTGCTGCATGTATTTCACACCCTTAGAGCACAACTGTCACGGTGGTCATGAGCATGTACACACTTTTTCCATAGTTATGGGCACGATCGGTTTCCTGGTTTTGGTCAAAATGCACCTATTTCACCAGCCTTTGGAACAGGGGTATTTTAACCCCTGTTTTCACAGTTTTTGGGTCTTGGCCGGCCTGTCCAGCGTTAGACCGACAGGAGAAGTTCTTGCTGCATGTATTTCACACCCTTAGAGCACAACTGTCACGGTGGTCATGAGCATGTACACACTTTTTCCATAGTTATGGGCACGATCGGTTTCCTGGTTTTGGTCAAAATGCACCTATTTCACCAGCCTTTGGAACAGGGGTATTTTTAACCCCTGTTTTCACAGTTTTTGGGTCTTGGCCGGCCTGTCCAGCGTTAGACCGACAGGAGAAGTTCTTGCTGCATGTATTTCACACCCTTAGAGCACAACTGTCACGGTGGTCATGAGCATGTACACACTTTTTCCATAGTTATGGGCACGATCGGTTTCCTGGTTTGGTCAAAATGCACCTATTTCACCAGCCTTTGGAACAGGGGTATTTTTAACCCCTGTTTTCACAGTTTTTGGGTCTTGGCCGGCCTGTCCAGCGTTAGACCGACAGGAGAAGTTCTTGCTGCATGTATTTCACACCCTTAGAGCACAACTGTCACGGTGGTCATGAGCATGTACACACTTTTTCCATAGTTATGGGCACGATCGGTTTCCTGGTTTTGGTCAAAATGCACCTATTTCACCAGCCTTTGGAACAGGGGTATTTTTAACCCTGTTTTCACAGTTTTTGGGTCTTGGCCGGCCTGTCCAGCGTTAGACCGACAGGAAAGTTCTTGCTGCATGTATTTCACACCCTTAGAGCACAACTGTCACGGTGGTCATGAGCATGTACACACTTTTTCCATAGTTATGGGCACGATCGGTTTCCTGGTTTTGGTCAAAATGCACCTATTTCACCAGCCTTTGGAACAGGGGTATTTTTAACCCCTGTTTTCACAGTTTTTGGGTCTTGGCCGGCCTGTCCAGCGTTAGACCGACAGGAGAAGTTCTTGCTGCATGTATTTCACACCCTTAGAGCACAACTGTCACGGTGGTCATGAGCATGTACACACTTTTTCCATAGTTATGGGCACGATCGGTTTCCTGGTTTTGGTCAAAATGCACCTATTTCACCAGCCTTTGGAACAGGGTATTTTTAACCCCTGTTTTCACAGTTTTTGGGTCTTGGCCGGCCTGTCCAGCGTTAGACCGACAGGAGAAGTTCTTGCTGCATGTATTTCACACCCTTAGAGCACAACTGTCACGGTGGTCATGAGCATGTACACACTTTTTCCATAGTTATGGGCACGATCGGTTTCCTGGTTTTGGTCAAAATGCACCTATTTCACCAGCCTTTGGAACAGGGGTATTTTTAACCCCTGTTTTCACAGTTTTTGGGTCTTGGCCGGCCTGTCCAGCGTTAGACCGACAGGAGAAGTTCTTGCTGCATGTATTTCACACCCTTAGAGCACAACTGTCACGGTGGTCATGAGCATGTACACACTTTTTCCATAGTTATGGGCACGATCGGTTTCCTGGTTTTGGTCAAAATGCACCTATTTCACCAGCCTTTGGAACAGGGGTATTTTTAACCCCTGTTTTCACAGTTTTTGGGTCTTGGCCGGCCTGTCCAGCGTTAGACCGACAGGAGAAGTTCTTGCTGCATGTATTTCACACCCTTAGAGCACAACTGTCACGGTGGTCATGAGCATGTACACACTTTTTCCATAGTTATGGGCACGATCGGTTTCCTGGTTTTGGTCAAAATGCACCTATTTCACCAGCCTTTGGAACAGGGGTATTTTTAACCCCTGTTTTCACAGTTTTTGGGTCTTGGCCGGCCTGTCCAGCGTTAGACCGACAGGAGAAGTTCTTGCTGCATGTATTTCACACCCTTAGAGCACAACTGTCACGGTGGTCATGAGCATGTACACACTTTTTCCATAGTTATGGGCACGATCGGTTTCCTGGTTTTGGTCAAAATGCACCTATTTCACCAGCCTTTGGAACAGGGGTATTTTTAACCCCTGTTTTCACAGTTTTTGGGTCTTGGCCGGCCTGTCCAGCGTTAGACCGACAGGAGAAGTTCTTGCTGCATGTATTTCACACCCTTAGAGCACAACTGTCACGGTGGTCATGAGCATGTACACACTTTTTCCATAGTTATGGGCACGATCGGTTTCCTGGTTTTGGTCAAAATGCACCTATTTCACCAGCCTTTGGAACAGGGGTATTTTTAACCCCTGTTTTCACAGTTTTTGGGTCTTGGCCGGCCTGTCCAGCGTTAGACCGACAGGAGAAGTTCTTGCTGCATGTATTTCACACCCTTAGAGCACAACTGTCACGGTGGTCATGAGCATGTACACACTTTTTCCATAGTTATGGGCACGATCGGTTTCCTGGTTTTGGTCAAAATGCACCTATTTCACCAGCCTTTGGAACAGGGGTATTTTTAACCCCTGTTTTCACAGTTTTTGGGTCTTGGCCGGCCTGTCCAGCGTTAGACCGACAGGAGAAGTTCTTGCTGCATGTATTTCACACCCTTAGAGCACAACTGTCACGGTGGTCATGAGCATGTACACACTTTTTCCATAGTTATGGGCACGATCGGTTTCCTGGTTTTGGTCAAAATGCACCTATTTCACCAGCCTTTGGAACAGGGGTATTTTTAACCCCTGTTTTCACAGTTTTTGGGTCTTGGCCGGCCTGTCCAGCGTTAGACCGACAGGAGAAGTTCTTGCTGCATGTATTTCACACCCTTAGAGCACAACTGTCACGGTGGTCATGAGCATGTACACACTTTTTCCATAGTTATGGGCACGATCGGTTTCCTGGTTTTGGTCAAAATGCACCTATTTCACCAGCCTTTGGAACAGGGGTATTTTTAACCCCTGTTTTCACAGTTTTTGGGTCTTGGCCGGCCTGTCCAGCGTTAGACCGACAGGAGAAGTTCTTGCTGCATGTATTTCACACCCTTAGAGCACAACTGTCACGGTGGTCATGAGCATGTACACACTTTTTCCATAGTTATGGGCACGATCGGTTTCCTGGTTTTGGTCAAAATGCACCTATTTCACCAGCCTTTGGAACAGGGGTATTTTTAACCCCTGTTTTCACAGTTTTTGGGTCTTGGCCGGCCTGTCCAGCGTTAGACCGACAGGAGAAGTTCTTGCTGCATGTATTTCACACCCTTAGAGCACAACTGTCACGGTGGTCATGAGCATGTACACACTTTTTCCATAGTTATGGGCACGATCGGTTTCCTGGTTTTGGTCAAAATGCACCTATTTCACCAGCCTTTGGAACAGGGGTATTTTTAACCCCTGTTTTCACAGTTTTTGGGTCTTGGCCGGCCTGTCCAGCGTTAGACCGACAGGAGAAGTTCTTGCTGCATGTATTTCACACCTTAGAGCACAACTGTCACGGTGGTCATGAGCATGTACACACTTTTTCCATAGTTATGGGCACGATCGGTTTCCTGGTTTTGGTCAAAATGCACCTATTTCACCAGCCTTTGGAACAGGGGTATTTTTAACCCCTGTTTTCACAGTTTTTGGGTCTTGGCCGGCCTGTCCAGCGTTAGACCGACAGGAGAAGTTCTTGCTGCATGTATTTCACACCCTTAGAGCACAACTGTCACGGTGGTCATGAGCATGTACACACTTTTTCCATAGTTATGGGCACGATCGGTTTCCTGGTTTTGGTCAAAATGCACCTATTTCACCAGCCTTTGGAACAGGGGTATTTTTAACCCCTGTTTTCACAGTTTTTGGGTCTTGGCCGGCCTGTCCAGCGTTAGACCGACAGGAGAAGTTCTTGCTGCATGTATTTCACACCCTTAGAGCACAACTGTCACGGTGGTCATGAGCATGTACACACTTTTTCCATAGTTATGGGCACGATCGGTTTCCTGGTTTTGGTCAAAATGCACCTATTTCACCAGCCTTTGGAACAGGGGTATTTTTAACCCCTGTTTTCACAGTTTTTGGGTCTTGGCCGGCCTGTCCAGCGTTAGACCGACAGGAGAAGTTCTTGCTGCATGTATTTCACACCCTTAGAGCACAACTGTCACGGTGGTCATGAGCATGTACACACTTTTTCCATAGTTATGGGCACGATCGGTTTCCTGGTTTTGGTCAAAATGCACCATTTCACCAGCCTTTGGAACAGGGGTATTTTTAACCCCTGTTTTCACAGTTTTGGGTCTTGGCCGGCCTGTCCAGCGTTAGACCGACAGGAGAAGTTCTTGCTGCATGTATTTCACACCTTAGAGCACAACTGTCACGGTGGTCATGAGCATGTACACACTTTTTCCATAGTTATGGGCACGATCGGTTTCCTGGTTTTGGTCAAAATGCACCTATTTCACCAGCCTTTGGAACAGGGTATTTTTAACCCTGTTTTCACAGTTTTTGGGTCTTGGCCGGCCTGTCCAGCGTTAGACCGACAGGAGAAGTTCTTGCTGCATGTATTTCACCCTTAGAGCACAACTGTCACGGTGGTCATGAGCATGTACACACTTTTCCATAGTTATGGGCACGATCGGTTTCCTTTTGGTCAAAATGCACCTATTTCACCAGCCTTTGGAACAGGGGTATTTTTAACCCTGTTTTCACAGTTTTTGGGTCTTGGCCGGCCTGTCCAGCGTTAGACCGACAGGAGAAGTTCTTGCTGCATGTATTTCACACCCTTAGAGCAACTGTCACGGTGGTCACATGTACAACACTTTTTCCATAGTAGTTATGGGCACGATCGGTTTCCTGGTTTTGGTCAAAATGCACCTATTTCACCAGCCTTTGGAACAGGGGTATTTTAACCCCTGTTTCACAGTTTTGGGTCTTGGCCGGCCTGTCCAGCGTTAGACCGACAGGAAAGTTCTTGCTGCATGTATTCACCCTTAGAGCACAACTGTCACGGTGGGTCATGAGATAGCATTACACACTTTTTCCATAGTTATGGGCACGATCGGTTTCCTGGTTTTGGTCAAATGCACCTATTTCACCAGCCTTTGGAACAGGGGTATTTTTAACCCCTGTTTTCACAGTTTTTGGGTCTTGGCCGCCTGTCCAGCGTTAGACCGACAGGAGAAGTTCTTGCTGTGCTATTCACCCTTAGAGCACAACTGTCACGGTGGTCATGAGCATGTACACACTTTTTCCATAGTTATGGGCACGATCGGTTTCCTGGTTTTTGGTCAAAATGCACCTATTCACCAGCCTTTGGAACAGGGGTATTTTTAACCCCTGTTTTCACAGTTTTGGGTCTTGGCCGGCCTGTCCAGCGTTAGACCGACAGGAGAAGTTCTTGCTGCATGTATTTCACCCTTAGAGCACAACTGTCACGGTGGTCATGAGCATGTACACACTTTTTCCATAGTTATGGGCACGATCGGTTTCCTGGTTTTGGTCAAAATGCACCTATTTCACCAGCCTTTGGAACAGGGTATTTTAACCCTGTTTCACAGTTTTTGGGTCTTGGCCGGCCTGTCCAGCGTTAGACGCAGAAGGAGAAGTTCTTGCTGCATGTATTTCACACCCTTAGAGCTGTCACGGTGGTCATGAGCAATGTACACACTTTTCCATAGTTATGGGCACGATCGGTTTCCTGGTTTTGGTCAAAATGCACCTATTTCACCAGCCTTGGAACAGGGGTATTTTAACCCTTTTCACAGTTTTGGGTCTTGGCCGGCCTGTCAGCGTTAGACCGACAGGAGAAGTTCTGCTGCATGTATTTCACACCCTTAGAGCACAACTGTCACGGTGGTCATGAGCAGTACACACTTTTTCCATAGTTATGGGCACGATCGGTTTCCTGGTTTTGGTCAAAATGCACCTATTTCACCAGCCTTTGGAACAGGGGTATTTTTAACCCCTGTTTTCACAGTTTTTGGGTCTTGGCCGGCCTGTCCAGCGTTAGACCGACAGGAGAAGTTCTTGCTGCATGTATTTCACACCCTTAGAGCACAACTGTCACGGTGGTCATGAGCATGTACACACTTTTTCCATAGTTATGGGCACGATCGGTTTCCTGGTTTTGGTCAAAATGCACCTATTTCACCAGGCCTTGGAACAGGGGTATTTTACTGTTTCACAGTTTTTGGGTCTTGGCCGGCCAGCGTTTAGACCGACAGGAGAGGGCTGCATGTATTTCACACCTTCACCAGCCTTTGGAACAGGGTATTAACCTGTTTTCACATTTTTGGGTCTTGGCCGGCCTGTCCAGCGTTAGACCGACAGGAGAAGTTCTTGCTGCATGTATTTCACCACCCTTAGAGCACAACTGTCACGGTGGTCATGAGCATGTACACACTTTTTCCATAGTTATGGGCACGATCGGTTTCCTGGTTTTGGTCAAAATGCACCTATTTCACCAGCCTTTGGAACAGGGGTATTTTTAACCCTTTTTCACAGTTTTTGGGTCTTGGCCGGCCTGTCCAGCGTTAGACCGACAGGAGAAGTTCTTGCTGCATGTATTTCACACCCTTAGAGCACAACTGTCACGGTGGTCATGAGCATGTACACACTTTTTCCATAGTTATGGCACGATCGGTTTCCTGGTTTTGGTCAAAATGCACCTATTTCACCAGCCTTTGGAACAGGGGTATTTTAACCCCTGTTTTCACAGTTTTTGGGTCTTGGCCGGCCTGTCCAGCGTTAGACCGACAGGAGAAGTTCTTGCTGCATGTATTTCACACCCTTAGAGCACAACTGTCACGGTGGTCATGAGCATGTACACACTTTTTCCATAGTTATGGGCACGATCGGTTTCCTGGTTTTGGTCAAAATGCACCTATTTCACCAGCCTTTGGAACAGGGGTATTTTTAACCCCTGTTTTCACAGTTTTTGGGTCTTGGCCGGCCTGTCCAGCGTTAGACCGACAGGAGAAGTTCTTGCTGCATGTATTTCACACCCTTAGAGCACAACTGTCACGGTGGTCATGAGCATGTACACATTTTCCATAGTTATGGGCACGATCGGTTTTCCTGGTTTTGGTCAAAATGCACCTATTTCACCAGCCTTTGGAACAGGGGTATTTTAACCCCTGTTTTCACAGTTTTTGGGTCTTGGCCGGCCTGTCCAGCGTTAGACCGACAGGAGAAGTTCTTGCTGCATGTATTTCACACCCTTAGAGCACAACTGTCACGGTGGTCATGAGCATGTACACACTTTTTCCATAGTTATGGGCACGATCGGTTTCCTGGTTTTGGTCAAAATGCACCTATTTCACCAGCCTTTGGAACAGGGGTATTTTTAACTGTTTTCACAGTTTTTGGGTCTTGGCCGGCCTGTCCAGCGTTAGACCGACAGGAGAAGTTCTTGCTGCATGTATTTCACACCCTTAGAGCACAACTGTCACGGTGGTCATGAGCATGTACACACTTTTCCATAGTTATGGGCACGATCGGTTTCCTGGTTTTGGTCAAAATGCACCTATTTCACCAGCCTTTGGAACAGGGGTATTTTTAACCCTGTTTTCACAGTTTTTGGGTCTTGGCCGGCCTGTCCAGCGTTAGACCGACAGGAGAAGTTCTTGCTGCATGTATTTCACACCCTTAGAGCACAACTGTCACGGTGGTCATGAGCATGTACACACTTTTTCCATAGTTATGGGCACGATCGGTTTCCTGGTTTTGGTCAAAATGCACCTATTTCACCAGCCTTTGGAACAGGGGTATTTTTAACCCTGTTTTCACAGTTTTTGGGTCTTGGCCGGCCTGTCCAGCGTTAGACCGACAGGAGAAGTTCTTGCTGCATGTATTTCACACCCTTAGAGCACAACTGTCACGGTGGTCATGAGCATGTACACACTTTTTCCATAGTTATGGGCACGATCGGTTTCCTGGTTTTGGTCAAAATGCACCTATTTCACCAGCCTTTGGAACAGGGGTATTTTAACCCCTGTTTTCACAGTTTTTGGGTCTTGGCCGGCCTGTCCAGCGTTAGACCGACAGGAGAAGTTCTTGCTGCATGTATTTCACCCTTAGAGCACAACTGTCACGGTGGTCATGAGCATGTACACACTTTTTCCATAGTTATGGGCACGATCGGTTTCCTGGTTTTGGTCAAAATGCACCTATTTCACCAGCCTTTGGAACAGGGGTATTTTTAACCCCTGTTTTCACAGTTTTTTGGGTCTTGGCCGGCCTGTCCAGCGTTAGACCGACAGGAGAAGTTCTTGCTGCATGTATTTCACACCCTTAGAGCACAACTGTCACGGTGGTCATGAGCATGTACACACTTTTTCCATAGTTATGGGCACGATCGGTTTCCTGGTTTTGGTCAAAATGCACCTATTTCACCAGCCTTTGGAACAGGGGTATTTTTAACCTGTTTTCACAGTTTTTGGTCTTGGCCGCCTGTCCAGCGTTAGACCGACAGGAGAGTTCTTGCTGCATGTATTTCACACCTTTCACAGCCTTGGAACAGGGTACTTTAACGTTTTCACAGTTTTTGGGTCTTGGCCGGCCTGTCCAGCGTTAGACCGACAGGAGAAGTTCTTGCTGCATGTATTTCACACCCTTAGAGCACAACTGTCACGGTGGTCATGAGCATGTACACACTTTTCCATAGTTATGGGCACGATCGGTTTCCTGGTTTTGGTCAAAATGCACCTATTTCACCAGCCTTTGGAACAGGGGTATTTTTAACCCCTGTTTTCACAGTTTTTGGGTCTTGGCCGGCCTGTCCAGCGTTAGACCGACAGGAAAGTTCTTGCTGCATGTATTTCACACCCTTAGAGCACAACTGTCACGGTGGTCATGAGCATGTACACACTTTTTCCATAGTTATGGGCACGATCGGTTTCCTGGTTTTGGTCAAAATGCACCTATTTCACCAGCCTTTGGAACAGGGGTATTTTTAACCCCTGTTTTCACAGTTTTTGGGTCTTGGCCGGCCTGTCCAGCGTTAGACCGACAGGAGAAGTTCTTGCTGCATGTATTTCACACCCTTAGAGCACAACTGTCACGGTGGTCATGAGCATGTACACACTTTTTCCATAGTTATGGGCACGATCGGTTTCCTGGTTTTGGTCAAAATGCACCTATTTCACCAGCCTTTGGAACAGGGGTATTTTTAACCCCTGTTTTCACAGTTTTTGGGTCTTGGCCGGCCTGTCCAGCGTTAGACCGACAGGAGAAGTTCTTGCTGCATGTATTTCACACCCTTAGAGCACAACTGTCACGGTGGTCATGAGCATGTACACACTTTTTCCATAGTTATGGGCACGATCGGTTTCCTGGTTTTGGTCAAAATGCACCTATTTCACCAGCCTTTGGAACAGGGGTATTTTTAACCCCTGTTTTCACAGTTTTTGGGTCTTGGCCGGCCTGTCCAGCGTTAGACCGACAGGAGAAGTTCTTGCTGCATGTATTTCACACCCTTAGAGCACAACTGTCACGGTGGTCATGAGCATGTACACACTTTTTCCATAGTTATGGGCACGATCGGTTTCCTGGTTTTGGTCAAAATGCACCTATTTCACCAGCCTTTGGAACAGGGGTATTTTTAACCCCTGTTTTCACAGTTTTTGGGTCTTGGCCGGCCTGTCCAGCGTTAGACCGACAGGAGAAGTTCTTGCTGCATGTATTTCACACCCTTAGAGCACAACTGTCACGGTGGTCATGAGCATGTACACACTTTTTCCATAGTTATGGGCACGATCGGTTTCCTGGTTTTGGTCAAAATGCACCTATTTCACCAGCCTTTGGAACAGGGGTATTTTTAACCTGTTTTCACAGTTTTTGGGTCTTGGCCGGCCTGTCCAGCGTTAGACCGACAGAAGTTCTTGCTGCATGTATTTCACACCCTTAGAGCACAACTGTCACGGTGGTCATGAGCATGTACACACTTTTTCCATAGTTATGGGCACGATCGGTTTCCTGGTTTTGGTCAAAATGCACCTATTTCACCAGCCTTTGGAACAGGGGTATTTTTAACCCTGTTTTCACAGTTTTTGGGTCTTGGCCGGCCTGTCCAGCGTTAGACCGACAGGAGAAGTTCTTGCTGCATGTATTTCACACCCTTAGAGCACAACTGTCACGGTGGTCATGAGCATGTACACACTTTTTCCATAGTTATGGGCACGATCGGTTTCCTGGTTTTGGTCAAAATGCACCTATTTCACCAGCCTTTGGAACAGGGGTATTTTTAACCCCTGTTTTCACAGTTTTTGGGTCTTGGCCGGCCTGTCAGCGTTAGACCGACAGGAGAAGTTCTTGCTGCATGTATTTCACACCCTTAGAGCACAACTGTCACGGTGGTCATGAGCATGTACACACTTTTTCCATAGTTATGGGCACGATCGTTTCCTGGTTTTGGTCAAAATGCACCTATTTCACCAGCCTTTGGAACAGGGTATTTTTAACCCCTGTTTTCACAGTTTTTGGGTCTTGGCCGGCCTGTCCAGCGTTAGACCGACAGGAGAAGTTCTTGCTGCATGTATTTCACACCCTTAGAGCACAACTGTCACGGTGGTCATGAGCATGTACACACTTTTTCCATAGTTATGGGCACGATCGGTTTCCTGGTTTTGGTCAAAATGCACCTATTTCACCAGCCTTTGGAACAGGGGTATTTTTAACCCCTGTTTTCACAGTTTTTGGGTCTTGGCCGGCCTGTCCAGCGTTAGACCGACAGGAGAAGTTCTTGCTGCATGTATTTCACACCCTTAGAGCACAACTGTCACGGTGGTCATGAGCATGTACACACTTTTTCCATAGTTATGGGCACGATCGGTTTCCTGGTTTTGGTCAAAATGCACCTATTTCACCAGCCTTTGGAACAGGGGTATTTTTAACCCCTGTTTTCACAGTTTTTGGGTCTTGGCCGGCCTGTCCAGCGTTAGACCGACAGGAGAAGTTCTTGCTGCATGTATTTCACACCCTTAGAGCACAACTGTCACGGTGGTCATGAGCATGTACACACTTTTTCCATAGTTATGGGCACGATCGGTTTCCTGGTTTTGGTCAAAATGCACCTATTTCACCAGCCTTTGGAACAGGGGTATTTTTAACCCCTGTTTTCACAGTTTTTGGGTCTTGGCCGGCCTGTCCAGCGTTAGACCGACAGGAGAAGTTCTTGCTGCATGTATTTCACACCCTTAGAGCACAACTGTCACGGTGGTCATGAGCATGTACACACTTTTTCCATAGTTATGGGCACGATCGGTTTCCTGGTTTTGGTCAAAATGCACCTATTTCACCAGCCTTTGGAACAGGGGTATTTTTAACCCCTGTTTTCACAGTTTTTGGGTCTTGGCCGGCCTGTCCAGCGTTAGACCGACAGGAGAAGTTCTTGCTGCATGTATTTCACACCCTTAGAGCACAACTGTCACGGTGGTCATGAGCATGTACACACTTTTTCCATAGTTATGGGCACGATCGGTTTCCTGGTTTTGGTCAAAATGCACCTATTTCACCAGCCTTTGGAACAGGGTATTTTTAACCCTGTTTTCACAGTTTTTGGGTCTTGGCCGGCCTGTCCAGCGTTAGACCGACAGGAGAAGTTCTTGCTGCATGTATTTCACACCCTTAGAGCACAACTGTCACGGTGGTCATGAGCATGTACACACTTTTTCCATAGTTATGGGCACGATCGGTTTCCTGGTTTTGGTCAAAATGCACCTATTTCACCAGCCTTTGGAACAGGGGTATTTTTAACCCCTGTTTTCACAGTTTTTGGGTCTTGGCCGGCCTGTCCAGCGTTAGACCGACAGGAGAAGTTCTTGCTGCATGTATTTCACCCTTAGAGCACAACTGTCACGGTGGTCATGAGCATGTACACACTTTTTCCATAGTTATGGGCACGATCGGTTTCCTGGTTTTGGTCAAAATGCACCTATTTCACCAGCCTTTGGAACAGGGTATTTTTAACCCCTGTTTTCACAGTTTTTGGGTCTTGGCCGGCCTGTCCAGCGTTAGACCGACAGGAGAAGTTCTTGCTGCATGTATTTCACACCCTTAGAGCACAACTGTCACGGTGGTCATGAGCATGTACACACTTTTTCCATAGTTATGGGCACGATCGGTTTCCTGGTTTTGGTCAAAATGCACCTATTTCACCAGCCTTTGGAACAGGGGTATTTTTAACCCTGTTTTCACAGTTTTTGGGTCTTGGCCGGCCTGTCCAGCGTTAGACCGACAGGAGAAGTTCTTGCTGCATGTATTTCACACCCTTAGAGCACAACTGTCACGGTGGTCATGAGCATGTACACACTTTTTCCATAGTTATGGGCACGATCGGTTTCCTGGTTTTGGTCAAAATGCACCTATTTCACCAGCCTTTGGAACAGGGGTATTTTTAACCCCTGTTTTCACAGTTTTTGGGTCTTGGCCGGCCTGTCCAGCGTTAGACCGACAGGAGAAGTTCTTGCTGCATGTATTTCACACCCTTAGAGCACAACTGTCACGGTGGTCATGAGCATGTACACACTTTTTCCATAGTTATGGGCACGATCGGTTTCCTGGTTTTGGTCAAAATGCACCTATTTCACCAGCCTTTGGAACAGGGGTATTTTTAACCCCTGTTTTCACAGTTTTTGGGTCTTGGCCGGCCTGTCCAGCGTTAGACCGACAGGAGAAGTTCTTGCTGCATGTATTTCACACCCTTAGAGCACAACTGTCACGGTGGTCATGAGCATGTACACACTTTTTCCATAGTTATGGGCACGATCGGTTTCCTGGTTTTGGTCAAAATGCACCTATTTCACCAGCCTTTGGAACAGGGGTATTTTTAACCCCTGTTTTCACAGTTTTTGGGTCTTGGCCGGCCTGTCCAGCGTTAGACCGACAGGAGAAGTTCTTGCTGCATGTATTTCACACCCTTAGAGCACAACTGTCACGGTGGTCATGAGCATGTACACACTTTTTCCATAGTTATGGGCACGATCGGTTTCCTGGTTTTGGTCAAAATGCACCTATTTCACCAGCCTTTGGAACAGGGGTATTTTTAACCCCTGTTTTCACAGTTTTTGGGTCTTGGCCGGCCTGTCCAGCGTTAGACCGACAGGAGAAGTTCTTGCTGCATGTATTTCACACCCTTAGAGCACAACTGTCACGGTGGTCATGAGCATGTACACACTTTTTCCATAGTTATGGGCACGATCGGTTTCCTGGTTTTGGTCAAAATGCACCTATTTCACCAGCCTTTGGAACAGGGGTATTTTAACCCCTGTTTTCACAGTTTTTGGGTCTTGGCCGGCCTCCAGCGTTAGACCGACAGGAGAAGTTCTTGCTGCATGTATTTCACACCCTTAGAGCACAACTGTCACGGTGGTCATGAGCATGTACACACTTTTTCCATAGTTATGGGCACGATCGGTTTCCTGGTTTTGGTCAAAATGCACCTATTTCACCAGCCTTTGGAACAGGGGTATTTTTAACCCCTGTTTTCACAGTTTTTGGGTCTTGGCCGGCCTGTCCAGCGTTAGACCGACAGGAGAAGTTCTTGCTGCATGTATTTCACACCCTTAGAGCACAACTGTCACGGTGGTCATGAGCATGTACACACTTTTTCCATAGTTATGGGCACGATCGGTTTCCTGGTTTTGGTCAAAATGCACCTATTTCACCAGCCTTTGGAACAGGGGTATTTTTAACCCCTGTTTTCACAGTTTTTGGGTCTTGGCCGGCCTGTCCAGCGTTAGACCGACAGGAGAAGTTCTTGCTGCATGTATTTCACACCCTTAGAGCACAACTGTCACGGTGGTCATGAGCATGTACACACTTTTTCCATAGTTATGGGCACGATCGGTTTCCTGGTTTTGGTCAAAATGCACCTATTTCACCAGCCTTTGGAACAGGGGTATTTTTAACCCCTGTTTTCACAGTTTTTGGGTCTTGGCCGGCCTGTCCAGCGTTAGACCGACAGGAGAAGTTCTTGCTGCATGTATTTCACACCCTTAGAGCACAACTGTCACGGTGGTCATGAGCATGTACACACTTTTTCCATAGTTATGGGCACGATCGGTTTCCTGGTTTTGGTCAAAATGCACCTATTTCACCAGCCTTTGGAACAGGGGTATTTTTAACCCCTGTTTTCACAGTTTTTGGGTCTTGGCCGGCCTGTCCAGCGTTAGACCGACAGGAGAAGTTCTTGCTGCATGTATTTCACACCCTTAGAGCACAACTGTCACGGTGGTCATGAGCATGTACACACTTTTTCCATAGTTATGGGCACGATCGGTTTCCTGGTTTTGGTCAAAATGCACCTATTTCACCAGCCTTTGGAACAGGGGTATTTTTAACCCCTGTTTTCACAGTTTTTGGGTCTTGGCCGGCCTGTCCAGCGTTAGACCGACAGGAGAAGTTCTTGCTGCATGTATTTCACACCCTTAGAGCACAACTGTCACGGTGGTCATGAGCATGTACACACTTTTTCCATAGTTATGGGCACGATCGGTTTCCTGGTTTTGGTCAAAATGCACCTATTTCACCAGCCTTTGGAACAGGGGTATTTTTAACCCCTGTTTTCACAGTTTTTGGGTCTTGGCCGGCCTGTCCAGCGTTAGACCGACAGGAGAAGTTCTTGCTGCATGTATTTCACACCCTTAGAGCACAACTGTCACGGTGGTCATGAGCATGTACACACTTTTTCCATAGTTATGGGCACGATCGGTTTCCTGGTTTTGGTCAAAATGCACCTATTTCACCAGCCTTTGGAACAGGGGTATTTTTAACCCCTGTTTTCACAGTTTTTGGGTCTTGGCCGGCCTGTCCAGCGTTAGACCGACAGGAGAAGTTCTTGCTGCATGTATTTCACACCCTTAGAGCACAACTGTCACGGTGGTCATGAGCATGTACACACTTTTTCCATAGTTATGGGCACGATCGGTTTCCTGGTTTTGGTCAAAATGCACCTATTTCACCAGCCTTTGGAACAGGGGTATTTTTAACCCCTGTTTTCACAGTTTTTGGGTCTTGGCCGGCCTGTCCAGCGTTAGACCGACAGGAGAAGTTCTTGCTGCATGTATTTCACACCCTTAGAGCACAACTGTCACGGTGGTCATGAGCATGTACACACTTTTTCCATAGTTATGGGCACGATCGGTTTCCTGGTTTTGGTCAAAATGCACCTATTTCACCAGCCTTTGGAACAGGGGTATTTTTAACCCCTGTTTTCACAGTTTTTGGGTCTTGGCCGGCCTGTCCAGCGTTAGACCGACAGGAGAAGTTCTTGCTGCATGTATTTCACACCCTTAGAGCACAACTGTCACGGTGGTCATGAGCATGTACACACTTTTTCCATAGTTATGGGCACGATCGGTTTCCTGGTTTTGGTCAAAATGCACCTATTTCACCAGCCTTTGGAACAGGGGTATTTTTAACCCCTGTTTTCACAGTTTTTGGGTCTTGGCCGGCCTGTCCAGCGTTAGACCGACAGGAGAAGTTCTTGCTGCATGTATTTCACACCCTTAGAGCACAACTGTCACGGTGGTCATGAGCATGTACACACTTTTTCCATAGTTATGGGCACGATCGGTTTCCTGGTTTTGGTCAAAATGCACCTATTTCACCAGCCTTTGGAACAGGGGTATTTTTAACCCCTGTTTTCACAGTTTTTGGGTCTTGGCCGGCCTGTCCAGCGTTAGACCGACAGGAGAAGTTCTTGCTGCATGTATTTCACACCCTTAGAGCACAACTGTCACGGTGGTCATGAGCATGTACACACTTTTTCCATAGTTATGGGCACGATCGGTTTCCTGGTTTTGGTCAAAATGCACCTATTTCACCAGCCTTTGGAACAGGGGTATTTTTAACCCCTGTTTTCACAGTTTTTGGGTCTTGGCCGGCCTGTCCAGCGTTAGACCGACAGGAGAAGTTCTTGCTGCATGTATTTCACACCCTTAGAGCACAACTGTCACGGTGGTCATGAGCATGTACACACTTTTTCCATAGTTATGGGCACGATCGGTTTCCTGGTTTTGGTCAAAATGCACCTATTTCACCAGCCTTTGGAACAGGGGTATTTTTAACCCCTGTTTTCACAGTTTTTGGGTCTTGGCCGGCCTGTCCAGCGTTAGACCGACAGGAGAAGTTCTTGCTGCATGTATTTCACACCCTTAGAGCACAACTGTCACGGTGGTCATGAGCATGTACACACTTTTTCCATAGTTATGGGCACGATCGGTTTCCTGGTTTTGGTCAAAATGCACCTATTTCACCAGCCTTTGGAACAGGGGTATTTTTAACCCCTGTTTTCACAGTTTTTGGGTCTTGGCCGGCCTGTCCAGCGTTAGACCGACAGGAGAAGTTCTTGCTGCATGTATTTCACACCCTTAGAGCACAACTGTCACGGTGGTCATGAGCATGTACACACTTTTTCCATAGTTATGGGCACGATCGGTTTCCTGGTTTTGGTCAAAATGCACCTATTTCACCAGCCTTTGGAACAGGGGTATTTTTAACCCCTGTTTTCACAGTTTTTGGGTCTTGGCCGGCCTGTCCAGCGTTAGACCGACAGGAGAAGTTCTTGCTGCATGTATTTCACACCCTTAGAGCACAACTGTCACGGTGGTCATGAGCATGTACACACTTTTTCCATAGTTATGGGCACGATCGGTTTCCTGGTTTTGGTCAAAATGCACCTATTTCACCAGCCTTTGGAACAGGGGTATTTTTAACCCCTGTTTTCACAGTTTTTGGGTCTTGGCCGGCCTGTCCAGCGTTAGACCGACAGGAGAAGTTCTTGCTGCATGTATTTCACACCCTTAGAGCACAACTGTCACGGTGGTCATGAGCATGTACACACTTTTTCCATAGTTATGGGCACGATCGGTTTCCTGGTTTTGGTCAAAATGCACCTATTTCACCAGCCTTTGGAACAGGGGTATTTTTAACCCCTGTTTTCACAGTTTTTGGGTCTTGGCCGGCCTGTCCAGCGTTAGACCGACAGGAGAAGTTCTTGCTGCATGTATTTCACACCCTTAGAGCACAACTGTCACGGTGGTCATGAGCATGTACACACTTTTTCCATAGTTATGGGCACGATCGGTTTCCTGGTTTTGGTCAAAATGCACCTATTTCACCAGCCTTTGGAACAGGGGTATTTTTAACCCCTGTTTTCACAGTTTTTGGGTCTTGGCCGGCCTGTCCAGCGTTAGACCGACAGGAGAAGTTCTTGCTGCATGTATTTCACACCCTTAGAGCACAACTGTCACGGTGGTCATGAGCATGTACACACTTTTTCCATAGTTATGGGCACGATCGGTTTCCTGGTTTTGGTCAAAATGCACCTATTTCACCAGCCTTTGGAACAGGGGTATTTTTAACCCCTGTTTTCACAGTTTTTGGGTCTTGGCCGGCCTGTCCAGCGTTAGACCGACAGGAGAAGTTCTTGCTGCATGTATTTCACACCCTTAGAGCACAACTGTCACGGTGGTCATGAGCATGTACACACTTTTTCCATAGTTATGGGCACGATCGGTTTCCTGGTTTTGGTCAAAATGCACCTATTTCACCAGCCTTTGGAACAGGGGTATTTTTAACCCCTGTTTTCACAGTTTTTGGGTCTTGGCCGGCCTGTCCAGCGTTAGACCGACAGGAGAAGTTCTTGCTGCATGTATTTCACACCCTTAGAGCACAACTGTCACGGTGGTCATGAGCATGTACACACTTTTTCCATAGTTATGGGCACGATCGGTTTCCTGGTTTTGGTCAAAATGCACCTATTTCACCAGCCTTTGGAACAGGGGTATTTTTAACCCCTGTTTTCACAGTTTTTGGGTCTTGGCCGGCCTGTCCAGCGTTAGACCGACAGGAGAAGTTCTTGCTGCATGTATTTCACACCCTTAGAGCACAACTGTCACGGTGGTCATGAGCATGTACACACTTTTTCCATAGTTATGGGCACGATCGGTTTCCTGGTTTTGGTCAAAATGCACCTATTTCACCAGCCTTTGGAACAGGGGTATTTTTAACCCCTGTTTTCACAGTTTTTGGGTCTTGGCCGGCCTGTCCAGCGTTAGACCGACAGGAGAAGTTCTTGCTGCATGTATTTCACACCCTTAGAGCACAACTGTCACGGTGGTCATGAGCATGTACACACTTTTTCCATAGTTATGGGCACGATCGGTTTCCTGGTTTTGGTCAAAATGCACCTATTTCACCAGCCTTTGGAACAGGGGTATTTTTAACCCCTGTTTTCACAGTTTTTGGGTCTTGGCCGGCCTGTCCAGCGTTAGACCGACAGGAGAAGTTCTTGCTGCATGTATTTCACACCCTTAGAGCACAACTGTCACGGTGGTCATGAGCATGTACACACTTTTTCCATAGTTATGGGCACGATCGGTTTCCTGGTTTTGGTCAAAATGCACCTATTTCACCAGCCTTTGGAACAGGGGTATTTTTAACCCCTGTTTTCACAGTTTTTGGGTCTTGGCCGGCCTGTCCAGCGTTAGACCGACAGGAGAAGTTCTTGCTGCATGTATTTCACACCCTTAGAGCACAACTGTCACGGTGGTCATGAGCATGTACACACTTTTTCCATAGTTATGGGCACGATCGGTTTCCTGGTTTTGGTCAAAATGCACCTATTTCACCAGCCTTTGGAACAGGGGTATTTTTAACCCCTGTTTTCACAGTTTTTGGGTCTTGGCCGGCCTGTCCAGCGTTAGACCGACAGGAGAAGTTCTTGCTGCATGTATTTCACACCCTTAGAGCACAACTGTCACGGTGGTCATGAGCATGTACACACTTTTTCCATAGTTATGGGCACGATCGGTTTCCTGGTTTTGGTCAAAATGCACCTATTTCACCAGCCTTTGGAACAGGGGTATTTTTAACCCCTGTTTTCACAGTTTTTGGGTCTTGGCCGGCCTGTCCAGCGTTAGACCGACAGGAGAAGTTCTTGCTGCATGTATTTCACACCCTTAGAGCACAACTGTCACGGTGGTCATGAGCATGTACACACTTTTTCCATAGTTATGGGCACGATCGGTTTCCTGGTTTTGGTCAAAATGCACCTATTTCACCAGCCTTTGGAACAGGGGTATTTTTAACCCCTGTTTTCACAGTTTTTGGGTCTTGGCCGGCCTGTCCAGCGTTAGACCGACAGGAGAAGTTCTTGCTGCATGTATTTCACACCCTTAGAGCACAACTGTCACGGTGGTCATGAGCATGTACACACTTTTTCCATAGTTATGGGCACGATCGGTTTCCTGGTTTTGGTCAAAATGCACCTATTTCACCAGCCTTTGGAACAGGGGTATTTTTAACCCCTGTTTTCACAGTTTTTGGGTCTTGGCCGGCCTGTCCAGCGTTAGACCGACAGGAGAAGTTCTTGCTGCATGTATTTCACACCCTTAGAGCACAACTGTCACGGTGGTCATGAGCATGTACACACTTTTTCCATAGTTATGGGCACGATCGGTTTCCTGGTTTTGGTCAAAATGCACCTATTTCACCAGCCTTTGGAACAGGGGTATTTTTAACCCCTGTTTTCACAGTTTTTGGGTCTTGGCCGGCCTGTCCAGCGTTAGACCGACAGGAGAAGTTCTTGCTGCATGTATTTCACACCCTTAGAGCACAACTGTCACGGTGGTCATGAGCATGTACACACTTTTTCCATAGTTATGGGCACGATCGGTTTCCTGGTTTTGGTCAAAATGCACCTATTTCACCAGCCTTTGGAACAGGGGTATTTTTAACCCCTGTTTTCACAGTTTTTGGGTCTTGGCCGGCCTGTCCAGCGTTAGACCGACAGGAGAAGTTCTTGCTGCATGTATTTCACACCCTTAGAGCACAACTGTCACGGTGGTCATGAGCATGTACACACTTTTTCCATAGTTATGGGCACGATCGGTTTCCTGGTTTTGGTCAAAATGCACCTATTTCACCAGCCTTTGGAACAGGGGTATTTTTAACCCCTGTTTTCACAGTTTTTGGGTCTTGGCCGGCCTGTCCAGCGTTAGACCGACAGGAGAAGTTCTTGCTGCATGTATTTCACACCCTTAGAGCACAACTGTCACGGTGGTCATGAGCATGTACACACTTTTTCCATAGTTATGGGCACGATCGGTTTCCTGGTTTTGGTCAAAATGCACCTATTTCACCAGCCTTTGGAACAGGGGTATTTTTAACCCCTGTTTTCACAGTTTTTGGGTCTTGGCCGGCCTGTCCAGCGTTAGACCGACAGGAGAAGTTCTTGCTGCATGTATTTCACACCCTTAGAGCACAACTGTCACGGTGGTCATGAGCATGTACACACTTTTTCCATAGTTATGGGCACGATCGGTTTCCTGGTTTTGGTCAAAATGCACCTATTTCACCAGCCTTTGGAACAGGGGTATTTTTAACCCCTGTTTTCACAGTTTTTGGGTCTTGGCCGGCCTGTCCAGCGTTAGACCGACAGGAGAAGTTCTTGCTGCATGTATTTCACACCCTTAGAGCACAACTGTCACGGTGGTCATGAGCATGTACACACTTTTTCCATAGTTATGGGCACGATCGGTTTCCTGGTTTTGGTCAAAATGCACCTATTTCACCAGCCTTTGGAACAGGGGTATTTTTAACCCCTGTTTTCACAGTTTTTGGGTCTTGGCCGGCCTGTCCAGCGTTAGACCGACAGGAGAAGTTCTTGCTGCATGTATTTCACACCCTTAGAGCACAACTGTCACGGTGGTCATGAGCATGTACACACTTTTTCCATAGTTATGGGCACGATCGGTTTCCTGGTTTTGGTCAAAATGCACCTATTTCACCAGCCTTTGGAACAGGGGTATTTTTAACCCCTGTTTTCACAGTTTTTGGGTCTTGGCCGGCCTGTCCAGCGTTAGACCGACAGGAGAAGTTCTTGCTGCATGTATTTCACACCCTTAGAGCACAACTGTCACGGTGGTCATGAGCATGTACACACTTTTTCCATAGTTATGGGCACGATCGGTTTCCTGGTTTTGGTCAAAATGCACCTATTTCACCAGCCTTTGGAACAGGGGTATTTTTAACCCCTGTTTTCACAGTTTTTGGGTCTTGGCCGGCCTGTCCAGCGTTAGACCGACAGGAGAAGTTCTTGCTGCATGTATTTCACACCCTTAGAGCACAACTGTCACGGTGGTCATGAGCATGTACACACTTTTTCCATAGTTATGGGCACGATCGGTTTCCTGGTTTTGGTCAAAATGCACCTATTTCACCAGCCTTTGGAACAGGGGTATTTTTAACCCCTGTTTTCACAGTTTTTGGGTCTTGGCCGGCCTGTCCAGCGTTAGACCGACAGGAGAAGTTCTTGCTGCATGTATTTCACACCCTTAGAGCACAACTGTCACGGTGGTCATGAGCATGTACACACTTTTTCCATAGTTATGGGCACGATCGGTTTCCTGGTTTTGGTCAAAATGCACCTATTTCACCAGCCTTTGGAACAGGGGTATTTTTAACCCCTGTTTTCACAGTTTTTGGGTCTTGGCCGGCCTGTCCAGCGTTAGACCGACAGGAGAAGTTCTTGCTGCATGTATTTCACACCCTTAGAGCACAACTGTCACGGTGGTCATGAGCATGTACACACTTTTTCCATAGTTATGGGCACGATCGGTTTCCTGGTTTTGGTCAAAATGCACCTATTTCACCAGCCTTTGGAACAGGGGTATTTTTAACCCCTGTTTTCACAGTTTTTGGGTCTTGGCCGGCCTGTCCAGCGTTAGACCGACAGGAGAAGTTCTTGCTGCATGTATTTCACACCCTTAGAGCACAACTGTCACGGTGGTCATGAGCATGTACACACTTTTTCCATAGTTATGGGCACGATCGGTTTCCTGGTTTTGGTCAAAATGCACCTATTTCACCAGCCTTTGGAACAGGGGTATTTTTAACCCCTGTTTTCACAGTTTTTGGGTCTTGGCCGGCCTGTCCAGCGTTAGACCGACAGGAGAAGTTCTTGCTGCATGTATTTCACACCCTTAGAGCACAACTGTCACGGTGGTCATGAGCATGTACACACTTTTTCCATAGTTATGGGCACGATCGGTTTCCTGGTTTTGGTCAAAATGCACCTATTTCACCAGCCTTTGGAACAGGGGTATTTTTAACCCCTGTTTTCACAGTTTTTGGGTCTTGGCCGGCCTGTCCAGCGTTAGACCGACAGGAGAAGTTCTTGCTGCATGTATTTCACACCCTTAGAGCACAACTGTCACGGTGGTCATGAGCATGTACACACTTTTTCCATAGTTATGGGCACGATCGGTTTCCTGGTTTTGGTCAAAATGCACCTATTTCACCAGCCTTTGGAACAGGGGTATTTTTAACCCCTGTTTTCACAGTTTTTGGGTCTTGGCCGGCCTGTCCAGCGTTAGACCGACAGGAGAAGTTCTTGCTGCATGTATTTCACACCCTTAGAGCACAACTGTCACGGTGGTCATGAGCATGTACACACTTTTTCCATAGTTATGGGCACGATCGGTTTCCTGGTTTTGGTCAAAATGCACCTATTTCACCAGCCTTTGGAACAGGGGTATTTTTAACCCCTGTTTTCACAGTTTTTGGGTCTTGGCCGGCCTGTCCAGCGTTAGACCGACAGGAGAAGTTCTTGCTGCATGTATTTCACACCCTTAGAGCACAACTGTCACGGTGGTCATGAGCATGTACACACTTTTTCCATAGTTATGGGCACGATCGGTTTCCTGGTTTTGGTCAAAATGCACCTATTTCACCAGCCTTTGGAACAGGGGTATTTTTAACCCCTGTTTTCACAGTTTTTGGGTCTTGGCCGGCCTGTCCAGCGTTAGACCGACAGGAGAAGTTCTTGCTGCATGTATTTCACACCCTTAGAGCACAACTGTCACGGTGGTCATGAGCATGTACACACTTTTTCCATAGTTATGGGCACGATCGGTTTCCTGGTTTTGGTCAAAATGCACCTATTTCACCAGCCTTTGGAACAGGGGTATTTTTAACCCCTGTTTTCACAGTTTTTGGGTCTTGGCCGGCCTGTCCAGCGTTAGACCGACAGGAGAAGTTCTTGCTGCATGTATTTCACACCCTTAGAGCACAACTGTCACGGTGGTCATGAGCATGTACACACTTTTTCCATAGTTATGGGCACGATCGGTTTCCTGGTTTTGGTCAAAATGCACCTATTTCACCAGCCTTTGGAACAGGGGTATTTTTAACCCCTGTTTTCACAGTTTTTGGGTCTTGGCCGGCCTGTCCAGCGTTAGACCGACAGGAGAAGTTCTTGCTGCATGTATTTCACACCCTTAGAGCACAACTGTCACGGTGGTCATGAGCATGTACACACTTTTTCCATAGTTATGGGCACGATCGGTTTCCTGGTTTTGGTCAAAATGCACCTATTTCACCAGCCTTTGGAACAGGGGTATTTTTAACCCCTGTTTTCACAGTTTTTGGGTCTTGGCCGGCCTGTCCAGCGTTAGACCGACAGGAGAAGTTCTTGCTGCATGTATTTCACACCCTTAGAGCACAACTGTCACGGTGGTCATGAGCATGTACACACTTTTTCCATAGTTATGGGCACGATCGGTTTCCTGGTTTTGGTCAAAATGCACCTATTTCACCAGCCTTTGGAACAGGGGTATTTTTAACCCCTGTTTTCACAGTTTTTGGGTCTTGGCCGGCCTGTCCAGCGTTAGACCGACAGGAGAAGTTCTTGCTGCATGTATTTCACACCCTTAGAGCACAACTGTCACGGTGGTCATGAGCATGTACACACTTTTTCCATAGTTATGGGCACGATCGGTTTCCTGGTTTTGGTCAAAATGCACCTATTTCACCAGCCTTTGGAACAGGGGTATTTTTAACCCCTGTTTTCACAGTTTTTGGGTCTTGGCCGGCCTGTCCAGCGTTAGACCGACAGGAGAAGTTCTTGCTGCATGTATTTCACACCCTTAGAGCACAACTGTCACGGTGGTCATGAGCATGTACACACTTTTTCCATAGTTATGGGCACGATCGGTTTCCTGGTTTTGGTCAAAATGCACCTATTTCACCAGCCTTTGGAACAGGGGTATTTTTAACCCCTGTTTTCACAGTTTTTGGGTCTTGGCCGGCCTGTCCAGCGTTAGACCGACAGGAGAAGTTCTTGCTGCATGTATTTCACACCCTTAGAGCACAACTGTCACGGTGGTCATGAGCATGTACACACTTTTTCCATAGTTATGGGCACGATCGGTTTCCTGGTTTTGGTCAAAATGCACCTATTTCACCAGCCTTTGGAACAGGGGTATTTTTAACCCCTGTTTTCACAGTTTTTGGGTCTTGGCCGGCCTGTCCAGCGTTAGACCGACAGGAGAAGTTCTTGCTGCATGTATTTCACACCCTTAGAGCACAACTGTCACGGTGGTCATGAGCATGTACACACTTTTTCCATAGTTATGGGCACGATCGGTTTCCTGGTTTTGGTCAAAATGCACCTATTTCACCAGCCTTTGGAACAGGGGTATTTTTAACCCCTGTTTTCACAGTTTTTGGGTCTTGGCCGGCCTGTCCAGCGTTAGACCGACAGGAGAAGTTCTTGCTGCATGTATTTCACACCCTTAGAGCACAACTGTCACGGTGGTCATGAGCATGTACACACTTTTTCCATAGTTATGGGCACGATCGGTTTCCTGGTTTTGGTCAAAATGCACCTATTTCACCAGCCTTTGGAACAGGGGTATTTTTAACCCCTGTTTTCACAGTTTTTGGGTCTTGGCCGGCCTGTCCAGCGTTAGACCGACAGGAGAAGTTCTTGCTGCATGTATTTCACACCCTTAGAGCACAACTGTCACGGTGGTCATGAGCATGTACACACTTTTTCCATAGTTATGGGCACGATCGGTTTCCTGGTTTTGGTCAAAATGCACCTATTTCACCAGCCTTTGGAACAGGGGTATTTTTAACCCCTGTTTTCACAGTTTTTGGGTCTTGGCCGGCCTGTCCAGCGTTAGACCGACAGGAGAAGTTCTTGCTGCATGTATTTCACACCCTTAGAGCACAACTGTCACGGTGGTCATGAGCATGTACACACTTTTTCCATAGTTATGGGCACGATCGGTTTCCTGGTTTTGGTCAAAATGCACCTATTTCACCAGCCTTTGGAACAGGGGTATTTTTAACCCCTGTTTTCACAGTTTTTGGGTCTTGGCCGGCCTGTCCAGCGTTAGACCGACAGGAGAAGTTCTTGCTGCATGTATTTCACACCCTTAGAGCACAACTGTCACGGTGGTCATGAGCATGTACACACTTTTTCCATAGTTATGGGCACGATCGGTTTCCTGGTTTTGGTCAAAATGCACCTATTTCACCAGCCTTTGGAACAGGGGTATTTTTAACCCCTGTTTTCACAGTTTTTGGGTCTTGGCCGGCCTGTCCAGCGTTAGACCGACAGGAGAAGTTCTTGCTGCATGTATTTCACACCCTTAGAGCACAACTGTCACGGTGGTCATGAGCATGTACACACTTTTTCCATAGTTATGGGCACGATCGGTTTCCTGGTTTTGGTCAAAATGCACCTATTTCACCAGCCTTTGGAACAGGGGTATTTTTAACCCCTGTTTTCACAGTTTTTGGGTCTTGGCCGGCCTGTCCAGCGTTAGACCGACAGGAGAAGTTCTTGCTGCATGTATTTCACACCCTTAGAGCACAACTGTCACGGTGGTCATGAGCATGTACACACTTTTTCCATAGTTATGGGCACGATCGGTTTCCTGGTTTTGGTCAAAATGCACCTATTTCACCAGCCTTTGGAACAGGGGTATTTTTAACCCCTGTTTTCACAGTTTTTGGGTCTTGGCCGGCCTGTCCAGCGTTAGACCGACAGGAGAAGTTCTTGCTGCATGTATTTCACACCCTTAGAGCACAACTGTCACGGTGGTCATGAGCATGTACACACTTTTTCCATAGTTATGGGCACGATCGGTTTCCTGGTTTTGGTCAAAATGCACCTATTTCACCAGCCTTTGGAACAGGGGTATTTTTAACCCCTGTTTTCACAGTTTTTGGGTCTTGGCCGGCCTGTCCAGCGTTAGACCGACAGGAGAAGTTCTTGCTGCATGTATTTCACACCCTTAGAGCACAACTGTCACGGTGGTCATGAGCATGTACACACTTTTTCCATAGTTATGGGCACGATCGGTTTCCTGGTTTTGGTCAAAATGCACCTATTTCACCAGCCTTTGGAACAGGGGTATTTTTAACCCCTGTTTTCACAGTTTTTGGGTCTTGGCCGGCCTGTCCAGCGTTAGACCGACAGGAGAAGTTCTTGCTGCATGTATTTCACACCCTTAGAGCACAACTGTCACGGTGGTCATGAGCATGTACACACTTTTTCCATAGTTATGGGCACGATCGGTTTCCTGGTTTTGGTCAAAATGCACCTATTTCACCAGCCTTTGGAACAGGGGTATTTTTAACCCCTGTTTTCACAGTTTTTGGGTCTTGGCCGGCCTGTCCAGCGTTAGACCGACAGGAGAAGTTCTTGCTGCATGTATTTCACACCCTTAGAGCACAACTGTCACGGTGGTCATGAGCATGTACACACTTTTTCCATAGTTATGGGCACGATCGGTTTCCTGGTTTTGGTCAAAATGCACCTATTTCACCAGCCTTTGGAACAGGGGTATTTTTAACCCCTGTTTTCACAGTTTTTGGGTCTTGGCCGGCCTGTCCAGCGTTAGACCGACAGGAGAAGTTCTTGCTGCATGTATTTCACACCCTTAGAGCACAACTGTCACGGTGGTCATGAGCATGTACACACTTTTTCCATAGTTATGGGCACGATCGGTTTCCTGGTTTTGGTCAAAATGCACCTATTTCACCAGCCTTTGGAACAGGGGTATTTTTAACCCCTGTTTTCACAGTTTTTGGGTCTTGGCCGGCCTGTCCAGCGTTAGACCGACAGGAGAAGTTCTTGCTGCATGTATTTCACACCCTTAGAGCACAACTGTCACGGTGGTCATGAGCATGTACACACTTTTTCCATAGTTATGGGCACGATCGGTTTCCTGGTTTTGGTCAAAATGCACCTATTTCACCAGCCTTTGGAACAGGGGTATTTTTAACCCCTGTTTTCACAGTTTTTGGGTCTTGGCCGGCCTGTCCAGCGTTAGACCGACAGGAGAAGTTCTTGCTGCATGTATTTCACACCCTTAGAGCACAACTGTCACGGTGGTCATGAGCATGTACACACTTTTTCCATAGTTATGGGCACGATCGGTTTCCTGGTTTTGGTCAAAATGCACCTATTTCACCAGCCTTTGGAACAGGGGTATTTTTAACCCCTGTTTTCACAGTTTTTGGGTCTTGGCCGGCCTGTCCAGCGTTAGACCGACAGGAGAAGTTCTTGCTGCATGTATTTCACACCCTTAGAGCACAACTGTCACGGTGGTCATGAGCATGTACACACTTTTTCCATAGTTATGGGCACGATCGGTTTCCTGGTTTTGGTCAAAATGCACCTATTTCACCAGCCTTTGGAACAGGGGTATTTTTAACCCCTGTTTTCACAGTTTTTGGGTCTTGGCCGGCCTGTCCAGCGTTAGACCGACAGGAGAAGTTCTTGCTGCATGTATTTCACACCCTTAGAGCACAACTGTCACGGTGGTCATGAGCATGTACACACTTTTTCCATAGTTATGGGCACGATCGGTTTCCTGGTTTTGGTCAAAATGCACCTATTTCACCAGCCTTTGGAACAGGGGTATTTTTAACCCCTGTTTTCACAGTTTTTGGGTCTTGGCCGGCCTGTCCAGCGTTAGACCGACAGGAGAAGTTCTTGCTGCATGTATTTCACACCCTTAGAGCACAACTGTCACGGTGGTCATGAGCATGTACACACTTTTTCCATAGTTATGGGCACGATCGGTTTCCTGGTTTTGGTCAAAATGCACCTATTTCACCAGCCTTTGGAACAGGGGTATTTTTAACCCCTGTTTTCACAGTTTTTGGGTCTTGGCCGGCCTGTCCAGCGTTAGACCGACAGGAGAAGTTCTTGCTGCATGTATTTCACACCCTTAGAGCACAACTGTCACGGTGGTCATGAGCATGTACACACTTTTTCCATAGTTATGGGCACGATCGGTTTCCTGGTTTTGGTCAAAATGCACCTATTTCACCAGCCTTTGGAACAGGGGTATTTTTAACCCCTGTTTTCACAGTTTTTGGGTCTTGGCCGGCCTGTCCAGCGTTAGACCGACAGGAGAAGTTCTTGCTGCATGTATTTCACACCCTTAGAGCACAACTGTCACGGTGGTCATGAGCATGTACACACTTTTTCCATAGTTATGGGCACGATCGGTTTCCTGGTTTTGGTCAAAATGCACCTATTTCACCAGCCTTTGGAACAGGGGTATTTTTAACCCCTGTTTTCACAGTTTTTGGGTCTTGGCCGGCCTGTCCAGCGTTAGACCGACAGGAGAAGTTCTTGCTGCATGTATTTCACACCCTTAGAGCACAACTGTCACGGTGGTCATGAGCATGTACACACTTTTTCCATAGTTATGGGCACGATCGGTTTCCTGGTTTTGGTCAAAATGCACCTATTTCACCAGCCTTTGGAACAGGGGTATTTTTAACCCCTGTTTTCACAGTTTTTGGGTCTTGGCCGGCCTGTCCAGCGTTAGACCGACAGGAGAAGTTCTTGCTGCATGTATTTCACACCCTTAGAGCACAACTGTCACGGTGGTCATGAGCATGTACACACTTTTTCCATAGTTATGGGCACGATCGGTTTCCTGGTTTTGGTCAAAATGCACCTATTTCACCAGCCTTTGGAACAGGGGTATTTTTAACCCCTGTTTTCACAGTTTTTGGGTCTTGGCCGGCCTGTCCAGCGTTAGACCGACAGGAGAAGTTCTTGCTGCATGTATTTCACACCCTTAGAGCACAACTGTCACGGTGGTCATGAGCATGTACACACTTTTTCCATAGTTATGGGCACGATCGGTTTCCTGGTTTTGGTCAAAATGCACCTATTTCACCAGCCTTTGGAACAGGGGTATTTTTAACCCCTGTTTTCACAGTTTTTGGGTCTTGGCCGGCCTGTCCAGCGTTAGACCGACAGGAGAAGTTCTTGCTGCATGTATTTCACACCCTTAGAGCACAACTGTCACGGTGGTCATGAGCATGTACACACTTTTTCCATAGTTATGGGCACGATCGGTTTCCTGGTTTTGGTCAAAATGCACCTATTTCACCAGCCTTTGGAACAGGGGTATTTTTAACCCCTGTTTTCACAGTTTTTGGGTCTTGGCCGGCCTGTCCAGCGTTAGACCGACAGGAGAAGTTCTTGCTGCATGTATTTCACACCCTTAGAGCACAACTGTCACGGTGGTCATGAGCATGTACACACTTTTTCCATAGTTATGGGCACGATCGGTTTCCTGGTTTTGGTCAAAATGCACCTATTTCACCAGCCTTTGGAACAGGGGTATTTTTAACCCCTGTTTTCACAGTTTTTGGGTCTTGGCCGGCCTGTCCAGCGTTAGACCGACAGGAGAAGTTCTTGCTGCATGTATTTCACACCCTTAGAGCACAACTGTCACGGTGGTCATGAGCATGTACACACTTTTTCCATAGTTATGGGCACGATCGGTTTCCTGGTTTTGGTCAAAATGCACCTATTTCACCAGCCTTTGGAACAGGGGTATTTTTAACCCCTGTTTTCACAGTTTTTGGGTCTTGGCCGGCCTGTCCAGCGTTAGACCGACAGGAGAAGTTCTTGCTGCATGTATTTCACACCCTTAGAGCACAACTGTCACGGTGGTCATGAGCATGTACACACTTTTTCCATAGTTATGGGCACGATCGGTTTCCTGGTTTTGGTCAAAATGCACCTATTTCACCAGCCTTTGGAACAGGGGTATTTTTAACCCCTGTTTTCACAGTTTTTGGGTCTTGGCCGGCCTGTCCAGCGTTAGACCGACAGGAGAAGTTCTTGCTGCATGTATTTCACACCCTTAGAGCACAACTGTCACGGTGGTCATGAGCATGTACACACTTTTTCCATAGTTATGGGCACGATCGGTTTCCTGGTTTTGGTCAAAATGCACCTATTTCACCAGCCTTTGGAACAGGGGTATTTTTAACCCCTGTTTTCACAGTTTTTGGGTCTTGGCCGGCCTGTCCAGCGTTAGACCGACAGGAGAAGTTCTTGCTGCATGTATTTCACACCCTTAGAGCACAACTGTCACGGTGGTCATGAGCATGTACACACTTTTTCCATAGTTATGGGCACGATCGGTTTCCTGGTTTTGGTCAAAATGCACCTATTTCACCAGCCTTTGGAACAGGGGTATTTTTAACCCCTGTTTTCACAGTTTTTGGGTCTTGGCCGGCCTGTCCAGCGTTAGACCGACAGGAGAAGTTCTTGCTGCATGTATTTCACACCCTTAGAGCACAACTGTCACGGTGGTCATGAGCATGTACACACTTTTTCCATAGTTATGGGCACGATCGGTTTCCTGGTTTTGGTCAAAATGCACCTATTTCACCAGCCTTTGGAACAGGGGTATTTTTAACCCCTGTTTTCACAGTTTTTGGGTCTTGGCCGGCCTGTCCAGCGTTAGACCGACAGGAGAAGTTCTTGCTGCATGTATTTCACACCCTTAGAGCACAACTGTCACGGTGGTCATGAGCATGTACACACTTTTTCCATAGTTATGGGCACGATCGGTTTCCTGGTTTTGGTCAAAATGCACCTATTTCACCAGCCTTTGGAACAGGGGTATTTTTAACCCCTGTTTTCACAGTTTTTGGGTCTTGGCCGGCCTGTCCAGCGTTAGACCGACAGGAGAAGTTCTTGCTGCATGTATTTCACACCCTTAGAGCACAACTGTCACGGTGGTCATGAGCATGTACACACTTTTTCCATAGTTATGGGCACGATCGGTTTCCTGGTTTTGGTCAAAATGCACCTATTTCACCAGCCTTTGGAACAGGGGTATTTTTAACCCCTGTTTTCACAGTTTTTGGGTCTTGGCCGGCCTGTCCAGCGTTAGACCGACAGGAGAAGTTCTTGCTGCATGTATTTCACACCCTTAGAGCACAACTGTCACGGTGGTCATGAGCATGTACACACTTTTTCCATAGTTATGGGCACGATCGGTTTCCTGGTTTTGGTCAAAATGCACCTATTTCACCAGCCTTTGGAACAGGGGTATTTTTAACCCCTGTTTTCACAGTTTTTGGGTCTTGGCCGGCCTGTCCAGCGTTAGACCGACAGGAGAAGTTCTTGCTGCATGTATTTCACACCCTTAGAGCACAACTGTCACGGTGGTCATGAGCATGTACACACTTTTTCCATAGTTATGGGCACGATCGGTTTCCTGGTTTTGGTCAAAATGCACCTATTTCACCAGCCTTTGGAACAGGGGTATTTTTAACCCCTGTTTTCACAGTTTTTGGGTCTTGGCCGGCCTGTCCAGCGTTAGACCGACAGGAGAAGTTCTTGCTGCATGTATTTCACACCCTTAGAGCACAACTGTCACGGTGGTCATGAGCATGTACACACTTTTTCCATAGTTATGGGCACGATCGGTTTCCTGGTTTTGGTCAAAATGCACCTATTTCACCAGCCTTTGGAACAGGGGTATTTTTAACCCCTGTTTTCACAGTTTTTGGGTCTTGGCCGGCCTGTCCAGCGTTAGACCGACAGGAGAAGTTCTTGCTGCATGTATTTCACACCCTTAGAGCACAACTGTCACGGTGGTCATGAGCATGTACACACTTTTTCCATAGTTATGGGCACGATCGGTTTCCTGGTTTTGGTCAAAATGCACCTATTTCACCAGCCTTTGGAACAGGGGTATTTTTAACCCCTGTTTTCACAGTTTTTGGGTCTTGGCCGGCCTGTCCAGCGTTAGACCGACAGGAGAAGTTCTTGCTGCATGTATTTCACACCCTTAGAGCACAACTGTCACGGTGGTCATGAGCATGTACACACTTTTTCCATAGTTATGGGCACGATCGGTTTCCTGGTTTTGGTCAAAATGCACCTATTTCACCAGCCTTTGGAACAGGGGTATTTTTAACCCCTGTTTTCACAGTTTTTGGGTCTTGGCCGGCCTGTCCAGCGTTAGACCGACAGGAGAAGTTCTTGCTGCATGTATTTCACACCCTTAGAGCACAACTGTCACGGTGGTCATGAGCATGTACACACTTTTTCCATAGTTATGGGCACGATCGGTTTCCTGGTTTTGGTCAAAATGCACCTATTTCACCAGCCTTTGGAACAGGGGTATTTTTAACCCCTGTTTTCACAGTTTTTGGGTCTTGGCCGGCCTGTCCAGCGTTAGACCGACAGGAGAAGTTCTTGCTGCATGTATTTCACACCCTTAGAGCACAACTGTCACGGTGGTCATGAGCATGTACACACTTTTTCCATAGTTATGGGCACGATCGGTTTCCTGGTTTTGGTCAAAATGCACCTATTTCACCAGCCTTTGGAACAGGGGTATTTTTAACCCCTGTTTTCACAGTTTTTGGGTCTTGGCCGGCCTGTCCAGCGTTAGACCGACAGGAGAAGTTCTTGCTGCATGTATTTCACACCCTTAGAGCACAACTGTCACGGTGGTCATGAGCATGTACACACTTTTTCCATAGTTATGGGCACGATCGGTTTCCTGGTTTTGGTCAAAATGCACCTATTTCACCAGCCTTTGGAACAGGGGTATTTTTAACCCCTGTTTTCACAGTTTTTGGGTCTTGGCCGGCCTGTCCAGCGTTAGACCGACAGGAGAAGTTCTTGCTGCATGTATTTCACACCCTTAGAGCACAACTGTCACGGTGGTCATGAGCATGTACACACTTTTTCCATAGTTATGGGCACGATCGGTTTCCTGGTTTTGGTCAAAATGCACCTATTTCACCAGCCTTTGGAACAGGGGTATTTTTAACCCCTGTTTTCACAGTTTTTGGGTCTTGGCCGGCCTGTCCAGCGTTAGACCGACAGGAGAAGTTCTTGCTGCATGTATTTCACACCCTTAGAGCACAACTGTCACGGTGGTCATGAGCATGTACACACTTTTTCCATAGTTATGGGCACGATCGGTTTCCTGGTTTTGGTCAAAATGCACCTATTTCACCAGCCTTTGGAACAGGGGTATTTTTAACCCCTGTTTTCACAGTTTTTGGGTCTTGGCCGGCCTGTCCAGCGTTAGACCGACAGGAGAAGTTCTTGCTGCATGTATTTCACACCCTTAGAGCACAACTGTCACGGTGGTCATGAGCATGTACACACTTTTTCCATAGTTATGGGCACGATCGGTTTCCTGGTTTTGGTCAAAATGCACCTATTTCACCAGCCTTTGGAACAGGGGTATTTTTAACCCCTGTTTTCACAGTTTTTGGGTCTTGGCCGGCCTGTCCAGCGTTAGACCGACAGGAGAAGTTCTTGCTGCATGTATTTCACACCCTTAGAGCACAACTGTCACGGTGGTCATGAGCATGTACACACTTTTTCCATAGTTATGGGCACGATCGGTTTCCTGGTTTTGGTCAAAATGCACCTATTTCACCAGCCTTTGGAACAGGGGTATTTTTAACCCCTGTTTTCACAGTTTTTGGGTCTTGGCCGGCCTGTCCAGCGTTAGACCGACAGGAGAAGTTCTTGCTGCATGTATTTCACACCCTTAGAGCACAACTGTCACGGTGGTCATGAGCATGTACACACTTTTTCCATAGTTATGGGCACGATCGGTTTCCTGGTTTTGGTCAAAATGCACCTATTTCACCAGCCTTTGGAACAGGGGTATTTTTAACCCCTGTTTTCACAGTTTTTGGGTCTTGGCCGGCCTGTCCAGCGTTAGACCGACAGGAGAAGTTCTTGCTGCATGTATTTCACACCCTTAGAGCACAACTGTCACGGTGGTCATGAGCATGTACACACTTTTTCCATAGTTATGGGCACGATCGGTTTCCTGGTTTTGGTCAAAATGCACCTATTTCACCAGCCTTTGGAACAGGGGTATTTTTAACCCCTGTTTTCACAGTTTTTGGGTCTTGGCCGGCCTGTCCAGCGTTAGACCGACAGGAGAAGTTCTTGCTGCATGTATTTCACACCCTTAGAGCACAACTGTCACGGTGGTCATGAGCATGTACACACTTTTTCCATAGTTATGGGCACGATCGGTTTCCTGGTTTTGGTCAAAATGCACCTATTTCACCAGCCTTTGGAACAGGGGTATTTTTAACCCCTGTTTTCACAGTTTTTGGGTCTTGGCCGGCCTGTCCAGCGTTAGACCGACAGGAGAAGTTCTTGCTGCATGTATTTCACACCCTTAGAGCACAACTGTCACGGTGGTCATGAGCATGTACACACTTTTTCCATAGTTATGGGCACGATCGGTTTCCTGGTTTTGGTCAAAATGCACCTATTTCACCAGCCTTTGGAACAGGGGTATTTTTAACCCCTGTTTTCACAGTTTTTGGGTCTTGGCCGGCCTGTCCAGCGTTAGACCGACAGGAGAAGTTCTTGCTGCATGTATTTCACACCCTTAGAGCACAACTGTCACGGTGGTCATGAGCATGTACACACTTTTTCCATAGTTATGGGCACGATCGGTTTCCTGGTTTTGGTCAAAATGCACCTATTTCACCAGCCTTTGGAACAGGGGTATTTTTAACCCCTGTTTTCACAGTTTTTGGGTCTTGGCCGGCCTGTCCAGCGTTAGACCGACAGGAGAAGTTCTTGCTGCATGTATTTCACACCCTTAGAGCACAACTGTCACGGTGGTCATGAGCATGTACACACTTTTTCCATAGTTATGGGCACGATCGGTTTCCTGGTTTTGGTCAAAATGCACCTATTTCACCAGCCTTTGGAACAGGGGTATTTTTAACCCCTGTTTTCACAGTTTTTGGGTCTTGGCCGGCCTGTCCAGCGTTAGACCGACAGGAGAAGTTCTTGCTGCATGTATTTCACACCCTTAGAGCACAACTGTCACGGTGGTCATGAGCATGTACACACTTTTTCCATAGTTATGGGCACGATCGGTTTCCTGGTTTTGGTCAAAATGCACCTATTTCACCAGCCTTTGGAACAGGGGTATTTTTAACCCCTGTTTTCACAGTTTTTGGGTCTTGGCCGGCCTGTCCAGCGTTAGACCGACAGGAGAAGTTCTTGCTGCATGTATTTCACACCCTTAGAGCACAACTGTCACGGTGGTCATGAGCATGTACACACTTTTTCCATAGTTATGGGCACGATCGGTTTCCTGGTTTTGGTCAAAATGCACCTATTTCACCAGCCTTTGGAACAGGGGTATTTTTAACCCCTGTTTTCACAGTTTTTGGGTCTTGGCCGGCCTGTCCAGCGTTAGACCGACAGGAGAAGTTCTTGCTGCATGTATTTCACACCCTTAGAGCACAACTGTCACGGTGGTCATGAGCATGTACACACTTTTTCCATAGTTATGGGCACGATCGGTTTCCTGGTTTTGGTCAAAATGCACCTATTTCACCAGCCTTTGGAACAGGGGTATTTTTAACCCCTGTTTTCACAGTTTTTGGGTCTTGGCCGGCCTGTCCAGCGTTAGACCGACAGGAGAAGTTCTTGCTGCATGTATTTCACACCCTTAGAGCACAACTGTCACGGTGGTCATGAGCATGTACACACTTTTTCCATAGTTATGGGCACGATCGGTTTCCTGGTTTTGGTCAAAATGCACCTATTTCACCAGCCTTTGGAACAGGGGTATTTTTAACCCCTGTTTTCACAGTTTTTGGGTCTTGGCCGGCCTGTCCAGCGTTAGACCGACAGGAGAAGTTCTTGCTGCATGTATTTCACACCCTTAGAGCACAACTGTCACGGTGGTCATGAGCATGTACACACTTTTTCCATAGTTATGGGCACGATCGGTTTCCTGGTTTTGGTCAAAATGCACCTATTTCACCAGCCTTTGGAACAGGGGTATTTTTAACCCCTGTTTTCACAGTTTTTGGGTCTTGGCCGGCCTGTCCAGCGTTAGACCGACAGGAGAAGTTCTTGCTGCATGTATTTCACACCCTTAGAGCACAACTGTCACGGTGGTCATGAGCATGTACACACTTTTTCCATAGTTATGGGCACGATCGGTTTCCTGGTTTTGGTCAAAATGCACCTATTTCACCAGCCTTTGGAACAGGGGTATTTTTAACCCCTGTTTTCACAGTTTTTGGGTCTTGGCCGGCCTGTCCAGCGTTAGACCGACAGGAGAAGTTCTTGCTGCATGTATTTCACACCCTTAGAGCACAACTGTCACGGTGGTCATGAGCATGTACACACTTTTTCCATAGTTATGGGCACGATCGGTTTCCTGGTTTTGGTCAAAATGCACCTATTTCACCAGCCTTTGGAACAGGGGTATTTTTAACCCCTGTTTTCACAGTTTTTGGGTCTTGGCCGGCCTGTCCAGCGTTAGACCGACAGGAGAAGTTCTTGCTGCATGTATTTCACACCCTTAGAGCACAACTGTCACGGTGGTCATGAGCATGTACACACTTTTTCCATAGTTATGGGCACGATCGGTTTCCTGGTTTTGGTCAAAATGCACCTATTTCACCAGCCTTTGGAACAGGGGTATTTTTAACCCCTGTTTTCACAGTTTTTGGGTCTTGGCCGGCCTGTCCAGCGTTAGACCGACAGGAGAAGTTCTTGCTGCATGTATTTCACACCCTTAGAGCACAACTGTCACGGTGGTCATGAGCATGTACACACTTTTTCCATAGTTATGGGCACGATCGGTTTCCTGGTTTTGGTCAAAATGCACCTATTTCACCAGCCTTTGGAACAGGGGTATTTTTAACCCCTGTTTTCACAGTTTTTGGGTCTTGGCCGGCCTGTCCAGCGTTAGACCGACAGGAGAAGTTCTTGCTGCATGTATTTCACACCCTTAGAGCACAACTGTCACGGTGGTCATGAGCATGTACACACTTTTTCCATAGTTATGGGCACGATCGGTTTCCTGGTTTTGGTCAAAATGCACCTATTTCACCAGCCTTTGGAACAGGGGTATTTTTAACCCCTGTTTTCACAGTTTTTGGGTCTTGGCCGGCCTGTCCAGCGTTAGACCGACAGGAGAAGTTCTTGCTGCATGTATTTCACACCCTTAGAGCACAACTGTCACGGTGGTCATGAGCATGTACACACTTTTTCCATAGTTATGGGCACGATCGGTTTCCTGGTTTTGGTCAAAATGCACCTATTTCACCAGCCTTTGGAACAGGGGTATTTTTAACCCCTGTTTTCACAGTTTTTGGGTCTTGGCCGGCCTGTCCAGCGTTAGACCGACAGGAGAAGTTCTTGCTGCATGTATTTCACACCCTTAGAGCACAACTGTCACGGTGGTCATGAGCATGTACACACTTTTTCCATAGTTATGGGCACGATCGGTTTCCTGGTTTTGGTCAAAATGCACCTATTTCACCAGCCTTTGGAACAGGGGTATTTTTAACCCCTGTTTTCACAGTTTTTGGGTCTTGGCCGGCCTGTCCAGCGTTAGACCGACAGGAGAAGTTCTTGCTGCATGTATTTCACACCCTTAGAGCACAACTGTCACGGTGGTCATGAGCATGTACACACTTTTTCCATAGTTATGGGCACGATCGGTTTCCTGGTTTTGGTCAAAATGCACCTATTTCACCAGCCTTTGGAACAGGGGTATTTTTAACCCCTGTTTTCACAGTTTTTGGGTCTTGGCCGGCCTGTCCAGCGTTAGACCGACAGGAGAAGTTCTTGCTGCATGTATTTCACACCCTTAGAGCACAACTGTCACGGTGGTCATGAGCATGTACACACTTTTTCCATAGTTATGGGCACGATCGGTTTCCTGGTTTTGGTCAAAATGCACCTATTTCACCAGCCTTTGGAACAGGGGTATTTTTAACCCCTGTTTTCACAGTTTTTGGGTCTTGGCCGGCCTGTCCAGCGTTAGACCGACAGGAGAAGTTCTTGCTGCATGTATTTCACACCCTTAGAGCACAACTGTCACGGTGGTCATGAGCATGTACACACTTTTTCCATAGTTATGGGCACGATCGGTTTCCTGGTTTTGGTCAAAATGCACCTATTTCACCAGCCTTTGGAACAGGGGTATTTTTAACCCCTGTTTTCACAGTTTTTGGGTCTTGGCCGGCCTGTCCAGCGTTAGACCGACAGGAGAAGTTCTTGCTGCATGTATTTCACACCCTTAGAGCACAACTGTCACGGTGGTCATGAGCATGTACACACTTTTTCCATAGTTATGGGCACGATCGGTTTCCTGGTTTTGGTCAAAATGCACCTATTTCACCAGCCTTTGGAACAGGGGTATTTTTAACCCCTGTTTTCACAGTTTTTGGGTCTTGGCCGGCCTGTCCAGCGTTAGACCGACAGGAGAAGTTCTTGCTGCATGTATTTCACACCCTTAGAGCACAACTGTCACGGTGGTCATGAGCATGTACACACTTTTTCCATAGTTATGGGCACGATCGGTTTCCTGGTTTTGGTCAAAATGCACCTATTTCACCAGCCTTTGGAACAGGGGTATTTTTAACCCCTGTTTTCACAGTTTTTGGGTCTTGGCCGGCCTGTCCAGCGTTAGACCGACAGGAGAAGTTCTTGCTGCATGTATTTCACACCCTTAGAGCACAACTGTCACGGTGGTCATGAGCATGTACACACTTTTTCCATAGTTATGGGCACGATCGGTTTCCTGGTTTTGGTCAAAATGCACCTATTTCACCAGCCTTTGGAACAGGGGTATTTTTAACCCCTGTTTTCACAGTTTTTGGGTCTTGGCCGGCCTGTCCAGCGTTAGACCGACAGGAGAAGTTCTTGCTGCATGTATTTCACACCCTTAGAGCACAACTGTCACGGTGGTCATGAGCATGTACACACTTTTTCCATAGTTATGGGCACGATCGGTTTCCTGGTTTTGGTCAAAATGCACCTATTTCACCAGCCTTTGGAACAGGGGTATTTTTAACCCCTGTTTTCACAGTTTTTGGGTCTTGGCCGGCCTGTCCAGCGTTAGACCGACAGGAGAAGTTCTTGCTGCATGTATTTCACACCCTTAGAGCACAACTGTCACGGTGGTCATGAGCATGTACACACTTTTTCCATAGTTATGGGCACGATCGGTTTCCTGGTTTTGGTCAAAATGCACCTATTTCACCAGCCTTTGGAACAGGGGTATTTTTAACCCCTGTTTTCACAGTTTTTGGGTCTTGGCCGGCCTGTCCAGCGTTAGACCGACAGGAGAAGTTCTTGCTGCATGTATTTCACACCCTTAGAGCACAACTGTCACGGTGGTCATGAGCATGTACACACTTTTTCCATAGTTATGGGCACGATCGGTTTCCTGGTTTTGGTCAAAATGCACCTATTCACCAGCCTTTGGAACAGGGGTATTTTAACCCCTGTTTTCACAGTTTTTGGGTCTTGGCCGGCCTGTCCAGCGTTAGACCGACAGGAGAAGTTCTTGCTGCATGTATTTCACACCCTTAGAGCACAACTGTCACGGTGGTCATGAGCATGTACACACTTTTTCCATAGTTATGGGCACGATCGTTTCCTGGTTTTGGTCAAAATGCACCTATTTCACCAGCCTTTGGAACAGGGGTATTTTTAACCCCTGTTTTCACAGTTTTTGGGTCTTGGCCGGCCTGTCCAGCGTTAGACCGACAGGAGAAGTTCTTGCTGCATGTATTTCACACCCTTAGAGCACAACTGTCACGGTGGTCATGAGCATGTACACACTTTTTCCATAGTTATGGGCACGATCGGTTTCCTGGTTTTGGTCAAAATGCACCTATTTCACCAGCCTTTGGAACAGGGGTATTTTTAACCCCTGTTTTCACAGTTTTTGGGTCTTGGCCGGCCTGTCCAGCGTTAGACCGACAGGAGAAGTTCTTGCTGCATGTATTTCACACCCTTAGAGCACAACTGTCACGGTGGTCATGAGCATGTACACACTTTTTCCATAGTTATGGGCACGATCGGTTTCCTGGTTTTGGTCAAAATGCACCTATTTCACCAGCCTTTGGAACAGGGGTATTTTTAACCCTGTTTTCACAGTTTTTGGGTCTTGGCCGGCCTGTCCAGCGTTAGACCGACAGGAGACAGTTCTTGCTGCATGTATTTCACACACCTTCACCAGGCCTTTGAACAGGGTATTTTTAACCCTGTTTTCACAGTTTTTGGGTCTTGGCCGGCCTGTCCAGCGTTAGACCGACAGGAGAAGTTCTTGCTGCATGTATTTCACACCCTTAGAGCACAACTGTCACGGTGTCATGAGCATGTACACACTTTTTCCATAGTTATGGGCACGATCGGTTTCCTGGTTTTGGTCAAAATGCACCTATTTCACCAGCCTTTGGAACAGGGGTATTTTAACCCTGTTTTCACAGTTTTTGGGTCTTGGCCGGCCTGTCCAGCGTTAGACCGACAGGAGAAGTTCTTGCTGCATGTATTTCACACCCTTAGAGCACAACTGTCACGGTGGTCATGAGCATGTACACACTTTTTCCATAGTTATGGCACGATCGGTTTCCTGGTTTTGGTCAAAATGCACCTATTTCACCAGCCTTTGGAACAGGGTATTTTTAACCCTGTTTTCACAGTTTTTGGGTCTTGGCCGGCCTGTCCAGCGTTAGACCGACAGGAGAAGTTCTTGCTGCATGTATTTCACACCCTTAGAGCACAACTGTCACGGTGGTCATGAGCATGTACACACTTTTTCCATAGTTATGGGCACGATCGGTTTCCTGGTTTTGGTCAAAATGCACCTATTTCACCAGCCTTTGGAACAGGGGTATTTTTAACCCCTGTTTTCACAGTTTTTGGGTCTTGGCCGGCCTGTCCAGCGTTAGACCGACAGGAGAAGTTCTTGCTGCATGTATTTCACACCCTTAGAGCACAACTGTCACGGTGGTCATGAGCATGTACACACTTTTTCCATAGTTATGGGCACGATCGGTTTCCTGGTTTTGGTCAAAATGCACCTATTTCACCAGCCTTTGGAACAGGGGTATTTTTAACCCCTGTTTTCACAGTTTTGGGTCTTGGCCGGCCTGTCCAGCGTTAGACCGACAGGAGAAGTTCTTGCTGCATGTATTTCACACCCTTAGAGCACAACTGTCACGGTGGTCATGAGCATGTACACACTTTTTCCATAGTTATGGGCACGATCGGTTTCCTGGTTTTGGTCAAAATGCACCTATTTCACCAGCCTTTGGAACAGGGGTATTTTTAACCCCTGTTTTCACAGTTTTTGGGTCTTGGCCGGCCTGTCCAGCGTTAGACCGACAGGAGAAGTTCTTGCTGCATGTATTTCACACCCTTAGAGCACAACTGTCACGGTGGTCATGAGCATGTACACACTTTTTCCATAGTTATGGGCACGATCGGTTTCCTGGTTTTGGTCAAAATGCACCTATTTCACCAGCCTTTGGAACAGGGGTATTTTTAACCCCTGTTTTCACAGTTTTTGGGTCTTGGCCGGCCTGTCCAGCGTTAGACCGACAGGAGAAGTTCTTGCTGCATGTATTTCACACCCTTAGAGCACAACTGTCACGGTGGTCATGAGCATGTACACACTTTTTCCATAGTTATGGGCACGATCGGTTTCCTGGTTTTGGTCAAAATGCACCTATTTCACCAGCCTTTGGAACAGGGGTATTTTTAACCCCTGTTTTCACAGTTTTTGGGTCTTGGCCGGCCTGTCCAGCGTTAGACCGACAGGGAAGTTCTTGCTGCATGTATTTCACACCCTTAGAGCACAACTGTCACGGTGGTCATGAGCATGTACACACTTTTTCCATAGTTATGGGCACGATCGGTTTCCTGGTTTTGGTCAAAATGCACCTATTTCACCAGCCTTTGGAACAGGGGTATTTTTAACCCCTGTTTTCACAGTTTTTGGGTCTTGGCCGGCCTGTCCAGCGTTAGACCGACAGGAGAAGTTCTTGCTGCATGTATTTCACACCCTTAGAGCACAACTGTCACGGTGGTCATGAGCATGTACACACTTTTCCATAGTTATGGGCACGATCGGTTTCCTGGTTTTGGTCAAAATGCACCTATTTCACCAGCCTTTGGAACAGGGTATTTTAACCCCTGTTTCACAGTTTTTGGGTCTTGGCCGGCCTGTCCAGCGTTAGACCGACAGGAGAAGTTCTTGCTGCATGTATTTCACACCCTTAGAGCACAACTGTCACGGTGGTCATGAGCATGTACACACTTTTTTCCATAGTTATGGGCACGATCGGTTTCCTGGTTTTGGTCAAAATGCACCTATTTCACCAGCCTTTGGAACAGGGTATTTTTAACCCCTGTTTTCACAGTTTTTGGGTCTTGGCCGGCCTGTCCAGCGTTAGACCGACAGGAGAAGTTCTTGCTGCATGTATTTCACACCCTTAGAGCACAACTGTCACGGTGGTCATGAGCATGTACACACTTTTTCCATAGTTATGGGCACGATCGGTTTCCTGGTTTTGGTCAAATGCACCTATTTCACCAGCCTTTGGAACAGGGGTATTTTTAACCCTGTTTTCACAGTTTTTGGGTCTTGGCCGGCCTGTCCAGCGTTAGACCGACAGGAGAAGTTCTTGCTGCATGTATTTCACACCCTTAGAGCACAACTGTCACGGTGGTCATGAGCATGTACACACTTTTTCCATAGTTATGGGCACGATCGGTTTCCTGGTTTTGGTCAAAATGCACCTATTTCACCAGCCTTTGGAACAGGGGTATTTTTAACCCCTGTTTTCACAGTTTTTGGGTCTTGGCCGGCCTGTCCAGCGTTAGACCGACAGGAGAAGTTCTTGCTGCATGTATTTCACACCCTTAGAGCACAACTGTCACGGTGGTCATGAGCATGTACACACTTTTCCATAGTTATGGGCACGATCGGTTTCCTGGTTTTGGTCAAAATGCACCTATTTCACCAGCCTTTGGAACAGGGGTATTTTTAACCCCTGTTTTCACAGTTTTTGGGTCTTGGCCGGCCTGTCCAGCGTTAGACCGACAGGAGAAGTTCTTGCTGCATGTATTTCACACCCTTAGAGCACAACTGTCACGGTGGTCATGAGCATGTACACACTTTTCCATAGTTATGGGCACGATCGGTTTCCTGGTTTTGGTCAAAATGCACCTATTTCACCAGCCTTGGAACAGGGGTATTTTTAACCCCTGTTTTCACAGTTTTTGGGTCTTGGCCGGCCTGTCCAGCGTTAGACCGACAGGAGAAGTTCTTGCTGCATGTATTTCACACCTTAGAGCACAACTGTCACGGTGGTCATGAGCATGTACACACTTTTCCATAGTTATGGGCACGATCGGTTTCCTGGTTTTGGTCAAAATGCACCTATTTCACCAGCCTTTGGAAGGGGTATTTTAACCCCTGTTTTCACAGTTTTTGGGTCTTGGCCGGCTGTCCAGCGTTAGACCGACAGGAGAAGTTCTTGCTGCATGTATTTCACACCCTTAGAGCACAACTGTCACGGTGGTCATGAGCATGTACACACTTTTTCCATAGTTATGGGCACGATCGGTTTCCTGGTTTTGGTCAAAATGCACCTATTTCACCAGCCTTTGGAACAGGGGTATTTTTAACCCCTGTTTTCACAGTTTTGGTCTTGGCCGGCCTGTCCAGCGTTAGACCGACAGGAGAAGTTCTTGCTGCATGTATTTCACACCCTTAGAGCACAACTGTCACGGTGGTCATGAGCATGTACACACTTTTTCCATAGTTATGGCACGATCGGTTTCCTGGTTTGGTCAAAATGCACCTATTTCACCAGCCTTGGAACAGGGGTATTTTTAACCCTGTTTTCACAGTTTTTGGGTCTTGGCCGGCCTGTCCAGCGTTAGACCACAGGAGAAGTTCTTGCTGCATGTATTTCACACCCTTAGAGCACAACTGTCACGTGTCATGAGCATGTACACACTTTTTCCATAGTTATGGGCACGATCGGTTTTCCTGGTTTTGGTCAAAATGCACCTATTTCACCAGCCTTTGGAACAGGGGTATTTTTAACCCCTGTTTTCACAGTTTTGGGTCTTGCCGGCCTGTCCAGCGTTAGACCGACAGGAGAAGTTCTTGCTGCATGTATTCACACCCTTAGAGCACAACTGTCACGTGGTCATGAGCATGTACACACTTTTTCCATAGTTAGGCACGATCGGTTTCCTGGTTCAAAATGCACCTATTTCACCAGCCTTTGGAACAGGGGTATTTTTAACCCCTGTTTCACAGTTTGGTCTTGGCCGGCCTGTCCAGCGTTAGACCGACAGAGAAGTTCTTGCTGCATGTATTTCACACCCTTAGAGCACAACTGTCACGGTGGTCATGAGCATGTACACACTTTTCCATAGTTATGGGCACGATCGGTTTCCTGGTTTTGGTCAAAATGCACCTATTTCACCAGCCTTGAACAGGGTATTTTTAACCCCTGTTTTCACAGTTTTTGGGTCTTGGCCGGCCTGTCCAGCGTTAGACCGACAGAGAATTCTTGCTGCATGTATTTCACACCCTTAGAGCACAACTGTCACGGTGGTCATGAGCATGTACACACTTTTCCATAGTTATGGGCACGATCGTTTCCTGGTTTGGTCAAAATGCACCTATTTCACCAGCCTTTGGAACAGGGGTATTTTTAACCCCTGTTTCACAGTTTTTGGGTCTTGCCGCCTGTCCAGCGTTAGACCGACAGAGAAGTTCTTGCTGCATGTATTTCACACCCTTAGAGCACAACTGTCACGGTGGTCATGAGCATGTACACACTTTTCCATAGTTGGCACGATCGTTCCTGGTTTTGTCAAAATGCACCTATTTCACCAGCCTTTGGAACAGGGTATTTTAACCCCGTTTTCACAGTTTTTGGGTCTTGGCCGGCCTGTCCAGCGTTAGACCGACAGAGAAGTCTGCTGCATGTATTTCACACCTTAGAGCACAACTGTCACGGTGGTCATGAGCAACACACTTTCCATAGTTATGGGCACGATCGGTTTCCTGGTTTTGGTCAAAATGCACCTACACCAGCCTTTGAACAGGGGTATTTTTAACCCCTTTTCACAGTTTTGGGTCTTGCCGGCCTGTCCAGCGTTAGACCGACAGGAGAAGTTCTTGCTGCATGTATTTCACACCCTTAGAGCACAACTGTCACGGTGGTCATGAGCATGTACACACTTTTTCCATAGTTATGGGCACGATCGGTTTCCTGGTTTTGGTCAAAATGCACCTATTTCACCAGCCTTTGGAACAGGGGTATTTTAACCCCTGTTTCACAGTTTTTGGGTCTTGGCCGGCCTGTCCAGCGTTAGACCGACAGGAAAGTTCTTGCTGCATGTATTTCACACCCTTAGAGCACAACTGTCACGGTCATGAGCATGTACACACTTTTTCCATAGTTATGGGCACGATCGGTTCCTGGTCAAAATGCACCTATTTCACCAGCCTGAACAGGGTATTTTAACCCTGTTTTCACAGTTTTGGTCTTGGCCGGCCTGTCCAGCGTTAGACCGACAGGAAAGTTCTTGCTGCATGTATTTCACACCCTTAGAGCACAACTGTCACGGGATGAGCATGTACACACTTTTCCATAGTTATGGCACGATCGGTTTCCTGGTTTTGGTCAAAAGCACCTATTTCACCAGCCTTTGGAAACAGGGGTATTTTTAACCCCTGTTTTCACAGTTTTTGGGTCTTGGCCGGCCGTCGCGTTAGACCGACAGAGAAGTTCTGCTGCATGTATTTCACACCCTTAGAGCACAACTGTCACGGTGGTCATGACATGTACACACTTTTTCCATAGTTGGCACGATCGGTTTCCTGGTTCAAAATGCACCTATTCACCAGCCTTTGGAACAGGGATTTTTAACCCCTGTTTCACAGTTTTGGTCTTGCCGGCCGTCTGCGTTAGACCGACAGAGAAGTCTGCTGCATGTATTTCACACCCTTAGAGCACAACTGTACATAGCATACAACTTTTTCCATAGTATGGGCACGATCGTTTCCTGGTTTTGTCAAAATGCACCTATTTCAACCAGCCTTTGGAACAGGGGTATTTTTAACCCCTGTTTCACAGTTTTTGGGTCTTGCCGGCCTGTCCAGCGTTAGACCGACAGAGAAGTTCTTGCTGCATGTATTTCACACCCTTAAGCACAACTGTCACGGTGGTCATGAGCATGTACACACTTTTTCCATAGTTATGGGCACGATCGGTTTCCTGTTTGGTCAAAATGCACCTATTTCACCACCTTTGAACAGGGTATTAACCCCTGTTTCACAGTTTTTGGGTCTTGGCCGCCTGTCCAGCGTTAGACCAAGGAAATTCTTGCTGCATGTATTTCACACCCTTAGAGCACAACTGTCACGTGGTCATGAGCATGTACACACTTTTCCATAGTTATGGCACGATCGTTTCCTGGTTTGGTCAAAATGCACCTATTTCACCAGCCTTTGGAACAGGGGTATTTTAACCCCTGTTTTCACAGTTTTGGGTCTTGGCCGGCCTGTCCAGCGTTAGACCGACAGAGAAGTTCTTGCTGCATGTATTTCACACCCTTAGAGCACAACTGTCACGGTGGTCATGAGCATGTACACACTTTTCCATTATGGGCACGATCGTTCCTGGTTTTGGTCAAAATGCACCTATTTCACCAGCCTTTGGAACAGGGGTATTAACCCGTTTTCACAGTTTTGGTCTTGCCGGCCTGTCCAGCGTAGACCGACAGGAGAAGTTCTGCTGCATGTATTTCACACCCTTAGAGCACAACTGTCACGGTGGTCATGAGCATGTACACACTTTTCATAGTTATGGCACGATCGTTTCCTGGTTTGGTCAAAATGCACCTATTTCACCAGCCTTTGGAACAGGGGTATTTTAACCCCTGTTTCACAGTTTTTGGGTCTTGGCCGCCTGTCCAGCGTTAGACCGACAGGAGAAGTTCTTGCTGCATGTATTTCACACCCTTAGAGCACAACTGTCACGGCATGAGCATACACACTTTTTCCATAGTATGGCACGTTTCCTGGTTTCTCACTTTGGTAAAAGCACCTATTCACCACCTGAACAGGGTATTTTAACCCCTGTTTTCACAGTTTTTGGTCTTGGCCGGCCTGTCCAGCGTTAGACCGACAGAGAAGTTCTTGCTGCATGTATTCACACCCTTAGAGCACAACTGTCACGGTGGTCATGAGCATGTACACACTTTTCCATAGTTATGGGCACGATCGGTTTCCTGGTTTTGGTCAAAATCACCTTTCACCAGCCTTTGGAACAGGGTATTTTTAACCCTGACAGTTTTGGTTTGGCCGCCTGTCCAGCGTTAGACCGACAGGAGAAAGTTCTTGCTGCATGTATTTCACACCCTTAGAGCACAACTGTCACGGTGGTCATGAGCATGTACACACTTTTCCATAGTTATGGCACGATCGTTCCTGGTTTGGTCAAAATGCACCTATTTCACCAGCCTTTGGAACAGGGGTATTTTAACCCCTGTTTTCACAGTTTTTGGGTCTTGGCCGGCCTGTCCAGCGTTAGACCGACAGGAAGTCTTGCTGCATGTATTTCACACCCTTAGAGCACAACTGTCACGGTGGTCATGAGCATGTACACACTTTTCCATAGTTAGGGCACGATCGGTTTCCTGGTTTGGTCAAAAGCACCTATTTCACCAGCCTTGGAACAGGGTATTTAACCCTGTTTTCACAGTTTTGGGTCTTGGCCGCCTGTCCACGTAGACCGACAGAGAATCTTGCTGCATGTATTTCACACCCTTAGAGCACAACTGTCACGGTGGCATGACATGTACACACTTTTTCCATAGTTATGGGCACGATCGTTTCCTGGTTTTGGTCAAAATGCACCTATTTCACCACCTTTGGAACAGGGGTATTTTTAACCCCTGTTTTCACAGTTTTGGGTCTTGGCCGCCAGCGTAGACCGACAGGAAAAAGTTCTGCTGCATGTATTCACACCCTTAGAGCACAACTGTCACGGCATGAGCATGTACACACTTTTTCCATAGTTATGGCACGATCGGTTTCCTGGTTTTGGTCAAAATGCACCTATTTCACCAGCCTTTGGAACAGGGGTATTTTTAACCCCTGTTTTCACAGTTTTGGTCTTGCCGGCCTGTCCAGCGTTAGACCGACAGAGAAGTTCTTGCTGCATGTATTTCACACCCTTAGAGCACAACTGTCACGGGTCATGAGCATGTACACACTTTTTCCATAGTTATGGGCACGATCGTTTCCTGGTCAAAACACCTATTTTCACCAGCCTTGGAACAGGATTTTAACCCCTGTTTTCACACATTTTGGCTTGCCGGCCTGTCCAGCGTTAGACCGACAGGAGAAGTTCTGCTGCATGTATTTCACACCTAGAGCACAACTGTCACGGTGGTCATGAGCATGTACACACTTTTCCATAGTTATGGGCACGATCGGTTTCCTGGTTTTGGTCAAAATGCACCTATTTCACCAGCCTTTGGAACAGGGGTATTTTAACCCCTGTTTCACAGTTTTTGGTCTTGGCCGCCTGTCCAGCGTTAGACCGACAGGAGAAGTCTTGCTGCATGTATTCACACCCTAGAGCACAACTGTCACGGTGGTCATGAGCATGTACACACTTTTTCCATAGTTATGGCACGATCGGTTTCCTGTTTTGGTCAAAACACCTATTTCACCAGCCTTTGAACAGGGTATTTTAACCCCTGTTTTCACAGTTTTGGGTCTTGGCCGGCCGTCCAGCGTTAGACCGACAGGAAAGTTGCTGCATGTATTTCACACCCTTAGAGCACAACTGTCACGGTGGTCATGAGCATGTACACACTTTTTCCATAGTTATGGCACGATCGTTCCTGGTTTGGTCAAAATGCACCTATTCACCACCTTGGAACAGGGTATTTTAACCCCTGTTTTCACAGTTTTGGGTCTTGGCCGGCCGTCCAGCGTTAGACCGACAGGAGAAGTTCTTGCTGCATGTATTCACACCCTTAGAGCACAACTGTCACGGTGGTCATGAGCATGTACACACTTTTCCATAGTTATGGCACGATTTTCCTGGTTTTGGTCAAAATGCACCTATTTCACCAGCCTTTGAACAGGGGTATTTTAACCCTGTTTTCACAGTTTTTGGCGGCCGGCCGTCCAGCGTTAGACCGACAGGAGAAGTCTGCTATTTCACACCCTTAGAGCACAACTGTCACGGTGGTCATGACATGTACACACTTTTCCATAGTTAGGCACGATCGTTTCCTGGTTTTGGTCAAAATGCACCTATTTCACCAGCCTTTGGAACAGGGTATTTTAACCCCTGTTTTCACAGTTTTGGGTCTTGGCCGTCCAGCGTTAGACCGACAGGAGAAGTTCTTGCTGCATGTATTTCACACCCTTAGAGCACAACTGTCACGGTGGTCATGAGCATGTACACACTTTTCCATAGTTAGGGCACGATCGGTTTCCTGGTTTTCAAAATGCACCTATTTCACCAGCCTTTGGAACAGGGGTATTTTTAACCCCGTTTTCACAGTTTTGGTCTGGCCGGCCTCCAGCGTTAGACCGACAGGAAAGTTCTGCTGCATGTATTTCACACCCTTAGAGCACAACTGTCACGGTGGTCATGAGCATGTACACACTTTTCCATAGTTATGGCACGATCGTTTCCTGGTTTGGTCAAAATGCACCTATTTCACCAGCCTTTGGAACAGGGGTATTTTAACCCCTGTTTTCACAGTTTTTCTTGGCCGGCCTGTCCAGCGTAGACCGACAGGAGAATTCTTGCTGCATGTATTTCACACCCTTAGAGCACAACTGTCACGGTGGTCATGAGCATGTACACAACTTTTCCATAGTTGACAGCGATCGGCCTGTTTTGGTCAAAATGCACCTATTTCACCAGCCTTGGAACAGGATTTTTAACCCCTGTTTCACAGTTTTGGTCTTGGCCGGCCTGTCCAGAGACCGACAGAGAATTCTGCTGCATGTATTTCACACCCTTAGAGCACAACTGTCACGGTGGTCATGAGCATGTACACACTTTTCCATAGTTATGGCACGATCGGTTTCCTGGTTTGGTCAAAATGCACCTATTTCACCAGCCTTTGGAACAGGGTATTTTAACCCCTGTTTCACAGTTTTTGGGTCTTGGCCGGCCTGTCGAGCGTTAACCGACAGGAGAAGTTCTTGCTGCATGTATTTCACACCCTTAGAGCACAACTGTCACGGTGGCATGAGCATGTACACACTTTTCCATAGTTATGGGCACGATCGTTTCCTGGTTTGGTCAAAATGCACCTATTTCACCACCTTTGAACAGGGTATTTTTAACTGTTTTCACAGTTTTTGGCTTGGCCGGCCTGTCCAGCGTTAGACCGACAGAAATTCTTGCTGCATGTATTTCACACCTTAGAGCACAACTGTCACGTGTCATGAGCATGTACACACTTTCCATAGTTATGGGCACGATCGGTTTCCTGGTTTTGGTCAAAATGCACCTATTCACCAGCCTTGAACAGGGTATTTAACCCCTGTTTCACAGTTTTGGGTCTGCCGCCTGTCCAGCGTTAGACCGACAGGAGAAGTTCTTGCTGCATGTATTCACACCCTTAGAGCACAACTGTCACGGTGTCATGAGCATGTACACACTTTTCCATAGTTATGGGCACGATCGTTTCCTG
>CAAHFI010461552.1:0-16966 GCA_900893395.1 Euglena gracilis
CCGAGGGGTTTGGTTTTGCACCAAACCCCTCGGCTCAGTTAAATGAAATTGTGCGGTTGCTGCCCAACGTCGCCAGGTGCAATGGGAAATCATGAACCTGATTGCCTTCTCATTGTCGCCGAGAGCTGCCGTTTGTTCTGGACTCAAATTTTTCCGCAACTCCCCCCACATTGTGGGTCGGATGAGCAAAATGAGTGATCCGCAAATTATCTGCAGCGTGGATCTTTGGCCAATCTTGTCTTTCACATGAAGAGGCTTGAGAGAACAAAAGCAACCCTTGTGGCTCCTTTCCTGCTCAATGATGAACAAAACCCCCCGGATGGTTTTGCCCCTATAATTAATTAGTGGACCGATCTTTTTTGGCCCAAATCCTTTCATTGTTAATTGGGCAGAACAAATCCATTGAGGAACCGAATAACCACATATCCTAAAGGTACTTTGCGTAAGGCACCTTGTGGCAATTTTTTTGTTTTTCATTTTTCACGCTGTTCCCCATTAAAAAAAAAGGGGGGTGGGTGGCAAAGACCCCTCGGGCTCCGCATTGTTCCCTTATGAGGCCATACCTTGCTCGCCGGCGGTGTTGCTTGGATCGTTTTAGTGTGCTGGGTTAGGGGTTCCCGCTTGGTGCCTTTTTCGGACTCCCTCGAGGTGAACCGACGGGGGAGGAGGGGACACCGAGGGCGAAGCACACAGACCTTGCGCGGCCATGCCTTGCTAGCTGGCGGTGTTGCTCGGATTGTTTTTGGTGCGCTTGATTAGGAGACCTCGCTTGGTGCATTTTTTTCGCCGGAGTTGTCTGATTCTTACTTTGCCCTTCGACCCCAAGAAGAGAGGAACGCCAAGTGCCTTGTCCATTAGAAGAGCAGAAGTCAATCAATCATTTCGAATTATACGGAAAAAGGCGCTCTGCAGAACGCCAGAGCAGAAACTGCTGAAGCATCAGAAAATTTTCCATGGCAGATGCTATTTGCAAGGCGAGAAGCGCGGGAGACCTTCAAGAGGAGCAGCAGCAGCAGCAGCTTGACAACCTGAAGGCATGGGTCGACTGTAGCGAACCGCGGCCGCCCCTTCACCAAATGAAAATTGCCCCAAAAAAACTTCCACAACCCAAACCCCCCAAAAGTGATGGCCACGGACCCTGGCAGACAGTGGTTAGGAGGCCCCGTAAGAGGCAGAACGGCCAGCAGCCCACTACGCCCATTGGGACCAGGGCCATGGGGGCCAACAATCCAAAGCACACATTCTGTGTGCTATGGCCGCCAAAACCGCACAGGCCATGAAGGAAACAAAGGCCATGACGGCACAACCGGCCATGAAGGCATCTACATCACCAAAAGTCGCCGGAACAAAGGCCAAGGTGGCCACCAGCACCAAGACTCCACAGGACATGGCAGGGGCAGAAAAGTTCAGAGACACCATCCCCATCCTTTCTCAATCACACCACCCCCAAGGGGTGAAGGGTGAGGCCGCAAGAATCCCTCAAGATTTCAAATGGGTATGACGACCCAGAACCCAATCAGGCCATTGGGGCCTTCAAGTGTTAGTGGCCTTGCTGCCCAGCAATTTTTGGCAAGCAAGCCTGTGGCATTACAACAATTGGCACTGCAGATTGGTGAATTAAGGATTTCCAGCAGAGAGGTTACTAATTCATCTTTTGGGTAGGGCAAATCTCACGACTTGTTTGCATGGCTCTGTCGACTGGAATTGACAAGGATTCTGGTGTATTTGCTTATACTGCGTGGCAACGGGAAGAAGAATTGGGAAAGTCCCCCCGGGATTGGGTGTTCCAAGTGCTTGGCGAATTAAAGGAGAAATTTATGCAAGAACTGCCGGGTATGCAAGTTCTGTATTCTGAAGCTTGAGGAATGCCAGTGTTGCGGAAAGGTGTCATCTGCATGCCAGCAATTGCCATTGTGGCATGCTGCCCGGATCCTTCACAAACAAGTCAGTCCTGCCTGTACAAACAAGTTCTCTGCCCAAGATTCTCAGAAAGTGCATGATCTGGGCAGTCCTGCTGAAGATTTTAATGTCATATTTGGACATGGGAATATTTGGGACAGAAGTGCCGAAGATAGTTCTGGAGACGAAAACAGAAAAATCAGACATGCAACCGAGATGTGCGGCAAGGGGGTGCAGACAGAAGGAAAAGCCGGAACAAGGGGGAGAAGGGAGAGAAGGAAGAAAATGAAGGGGAAGTAAAGGCGAGCTGGACAGATCGCATTCAAGGTAGTTGGTTGATGTTTGTGGCATGCCGCGTGCTGTGTGTGTGGCTGTTTTTGGGGCGGTAAACCCAGTAATTTATCTATGTTTGTGGCAGGGCCGCTGGAGGCATGTGATAATGCCGCGGTGGGTGTTTTTTTACTGGGTGGAAATGTCATTCAAAGGCTCGGCAGTGGGGTGTGGCGAGACGCGGTTTATCAAATTATCTTGCACTTAACTGCCCAAGTTTTCCCATTTCGCCACCTGCTTGGGACCCCACCCACCCCTGGGCCATTTTGCGTGGAAGGGTAGGTTTGTTCCCGTGATGGTCCAAGGGGCATATTTGGGATGTCTTCGCCTGAAAAAGAAGTCGGCACCAGCAGAAGAGGTTCCAAGGGGGTGTAGATTCCCTTCCTCTGCAGCCTGCCTGCTGGTTTGCTGTAGGAGCGTCCATTTAAGGGAGCTTTGAGTGTACGTCCTGCCCTCGCGTTTGCACTTATCCCTTTCTCCCGAAAGTCTTGAGCGGCGAGTAACAATAAAATTTGCTTCCATTTTCCCCTTTTGCTGCAAATCACAAAGGCAGGGGGGAAAGGTGGGACCGCAGTCCCTTCTTTGAAAGTATCTTCTGCTCGTTCGAACTTTGTCAAAGAAATAATAAAGTTCTCTATTCAAAGGGACTTCGCCCACAATTTCTAAAAGAAAATTGCAAAGCACCAAACCCTATAAGCTTGAATTTGGAACCAGGTACTTTCGCTAAGCTTTCGCTATGGCCTCGAGATTCTCCCTTAGTCTTAAGGTTAACCATACTGTGTACAGGTACTGTACACGGCCCAGCCGTAGCCAGTTTGTAGGACGTAGCCTATTGTATCTGGTACACAGTGCCAAGGCAGAATGTCTGCCTGGTACACATCCCCCTCCCAGGGCTCTTCCCAATTTCCCTTTTGGAGCCAGGCACATTCCCAGGTTCAGAGATACAGTACCAGGATACCATGCTCTGCTTCCCAATTACGGTTAACGAGTTTGGGGGTGAAAGCGCAAAAGAATTCTGGCGCGAGTGCTGTGCTTTGTGCATATTCTTACTGACACCGTAGTGTCTTTGTAGACTTGACTCTTGGAGATCAACGTGTTATCGACCACCCTTAAGGGGATTCTGCCGCAGAGTCTTCAAAAGGAGTTAAAGGCGATGATTAAATGCGTATTCACGCTCGAGAACTCGCTCATTATGTGGGACGCCGCTCATTTCAGCCGTGGCTGAGTGTACACGGCAGGGAACCCTCAGCGTTTGCGGGTTTCCTTGAAGAACCTACCCATGTCTTGGTCTTGTATCAAGGTCACCTCCATTGAACAGAGGTCTGGGGTATATATCACGAGTGCTGTGCTTTGTGCGTATTCTTACTGACACCGTAGTGTCCTTGTAGTCTTGAATCTTCGAGATCAACTGTGTTATCGACCACACTTAAGGTGATTCTGCCGCACATTCTTCAAAAGGAGTTGAAGGCGATGATTAAATGCGTATTGCTCATTATGTGGGACGCCGCTCATTTCAGCCGTGCCTGAGTGTACACGGCAGGGAACCCTCAGCGTTTGCGGGTTTCCTTGAAGTACCTACCCATGTCTGGGTCTTTTACCAAGGTCATCTCCATTGGACGCAGGTCTGGGGTATTCTTATCAGGATCGTCCACGACGATCCCTGGGATAACCCAGCTTTTGACTTCTTGGATTTCCTTTGGTAGTTCAGTTTTGAGTGTTTCAGCTTGCTTACGAAGGAAAATATGCTTATGAAGGAAAACATTTTCCACAAAACTCTCGGAAAAGTTGCAGGCCATATGTAGTAGTTCCACCTTGGATGGTTTGCTGGCACCTGTGGTGGCATCCCAGGCAGAACGTTGAAATCAACGTTGTGCGAGCGGGACGCATAGGCACAGCAGGTGACGTGTGGTTTCAGAATGGAGCCAACCCTTTCCAAAAAAATGTTCATAATCACATCGTTCTGGTGGGTAGTCAGGGAGTAACCAAGGTTGTGTTGTTGAGAGACCGTGTTCTCTTTTATGAATAAAGGATAAATGACTGGTTTCCAGTAGTGGTCATTGAAGAGTAGGGGCAATCGCCCTTTTGTACATTCCACAGCAAGTCTGATTCCGCCGGAATCAGTTTGGAAGTCAAAGGCGATTCCGCCGCGCTCAAAGACTCAGCTTTCCTGAAGCTTTTGTGTAGTTACACCTCTCGTTTTGTATTGAAGTAATTCAGGAAACCTTCTGGAAAGTCCTCGCTTCAGGGTGCGTCCTTGAGGTTTCTGCCACCTGCGGGCAACCATATGTCTGCCCTTAGGCAATTGACACAGAAAACCTCTTCCGACCACCGAAAGTTGTTCAACTGTCTCCAGGCAAGGAGACAGTCACCGCAGATGAATGCGGCTGTGCTTGGAACAAAAACGTTGTGGTGAAATATTTTACGTGTGGTGTTCGCTTAACGGACGTGCACAGCCAGCACGCTGTTACGGATGTTGTGACAACCTGTACAGAGTCAGAAAATTTGGCCATCCGTCCTATTGCCAAAAGGAATGTTTCCCCAAAGAATTGGGCAAACACCCTTGCCAAAATGGCATTGTAGAAACGCCAAATATGGCGAACATAGTAGTTCCATTTCTGGTCGTTGAAGAACAGCAGCTCAATCCACTTGTTCAACAAAATTACGGCTTCGCGGGATGATTGTATCATAGCAACGCGTTCTTCGACGCTTGGCAGGACGCACATGATATCGTCCTGCCACAAGAGGGCATCCTCGTCAACCGTCACGTTATCCTCTTGCGAGGTTTTGAGAGGTTGTATCTTGTCGTGATCTACCACGGAGGGTAGTAGTGACACGGCTTTTCCGGTCATTTCAGCGTAAGTTGGTGCTGGTGTGGTACCGGCTGGGGTCCTCGCCCGCTTTCCTGGCTTGCTACCACTCCCAGTAGGAGGAGGAGGTTTTGGTTCATTGTGTCGTTCGGTAGGTTTGCACGGTTCTGCAGGTTGTGGTATAGCCTTAGGTTTACTTTTAGTTGTTGCGGAAGGGGGCGTCCCGCAGAAATCTTTTTTGGAGCAGGTTTGGCTATTGGTGTAGTGGGGAATGGTACGTCAGCAGCCGTCGGTACCACCAGTTCAGGTGTGTAGCCACTACGGGTATTGTGTCATGTGGTGGGGCTGTCTGACCGTAGTCGATTTGGTTGTTGTCACCAATTTGTGGGTTTCGACAGTAGTTTGTACAGCAGTAGGCGAGCTGGCCGCAGTCGAAGCCGGAGCTTCTTGTGTGGGTTGTCCACCAAGTCTCGTGTCACGGGGATTTCGCGTTGATGAAGAAGACCTCGACTTCACCATTGCGATCATCGAGGCTACGCCACTTCGGACGCTTCCCAGGACGCGTTCTGCGGCGCGTCCCAACTTAGGATGGTGTAAGTATGAATTCGTCCGGGTCCGCAGGGAGGCCGTATATGGCTTCATGTTGTCGTCAGGCAGTCAGTTGGTGTAATACGATTACACCCCGTCGGTTGCTTCCGTGTCTCGTCCATTTTCTGCACGTGTGGAGGGTGGTGGGGCAGTATCCGTCAAAGGCACTGCAGCCATTGTAGGGTCTGCAGGCACTTCGGTCATCGTGAGTTCTGTAGGCGCGTCGGGTTCCGCATCTGGTAACGGTCTTTGTGGTCGTGCTGTAGCAGGCCACTTCGTCCCTTAAGGCATGTTGAGCGCTGTCCTCTCCGCGTTCAGACTTAGCAGACACGGAGTAGACTGTGCGTGTGGTCTGTTCGTTGTCCGTCATCTCTTCCATTTCGGAAGGCGAAACAGAATAAGAGTCCGACGAATGTACGGGGGTATGTTCAACAGGCATTGTACGTGTAGGTGGCGGCGGTGCAAACGTTCTTCCGACGTTTGCTTGCAGACATCGCTGCTCTTTTGTTGTTGTTGTTGTTGCGGATGACGCATCCGTTGTAGGTTCTCGTTCAGCTGCAGATTACGCTGCTTCAGACTCCGCACGCTTACGTTGAAGAAGTTTGGTACGGTATTGTAGACGGAGATTTTGCCACCCGACAAATTTTTTTCCTCCTGAACCGCGAGGAAACCAGTCCAATATCGGGATGGCTCACCCATCCTTATTTGTACGTTTTCCCTTGAAAAATGGGGCAAAGTCTTCCCTTCTGAGGGTTTCGCCGAACAGGCTCTTCAGGTCTTCGTCGCATTCAGGTCGAAGAGGGAGGTATTCTGGTTGCAGTGGTTCCCTTGGATTGAACAAATTATAAATTTCCAATCTCTCCATATTCATGCCCTCCATTGGAAGGTCTGCATATGCAGAAGCATTTGTCGGTGGTTTCGTCCGGTGTATCCGATTTCTCCAACTTCGAGGGGATTGTGGCAGATGCGTCTCAGTAGTTGTCGTTGTTGTTGGACCTCCGTCCATTCGCGTTGGTGGGGTTGCGCCCTTTGTGTGTTTGGGCGGTTGGCTGTCCGACCGTGCACTCCAATCCCTCAGAAGTCCACGGGGAACTTGTGCTGGCAGTGGATGTAACAAATCACGAATTTTTGTTGGTAAGTCAGGTCGATTCCGACCACTTGAGAATGAGAACTGTGGTGTTCGTTGAAGAAACTTTGGTAGTTGTATCATTTCGTGTGTCACCAACAACAATACATCATTTGGAAGTTTGAATACTTCCCATTGTATGCCTTGTGGTCCGCTTTCTCCGATGTTGTGGAACATTGTCTACAGCGTGTAAAGGGGTAATAAATGCCTCTTTTCGAGAAACGGCAGCAACAACATCATCCACAATTCATGGATTTAGGCATGCCATCCTTCCCTTAATGTCGTCACTGAGACCAAAAGACGCCACGACGATAGCGTTAAAAAAAATTCTCCTATTATCCAACCCCCTTTAGCGTTTGCTCAAAAGAATGGCGCTCACACTCGCAACAAAGAGTTCGTTGGAGGGGAAACTATCCGGGGACGAAAATGGATTGACTCCCTTTTCTGTGTTGTCATCATTCCGGATCAAGCACACTGATTTTAGTGTCTGAAAAGCAGCGAAATTCCCGAAAACTTGCATCAAAGATTGATGATATTCTGACGTGAATCCAGCACTTTACAACCAAAGCCAAAAGGTTTGTTTTTCATGCACGGGATCACCCCCCCTCTATTCCAAGCCATCGTCGTCTTCAACAACTGCGTTTGGCAAGGTGGTCCCTCCCTCTGCAAGCCCAAGGCTACCTACCTCTGCCAGCAATGTCATATACCGGCTTGCCGGCGGGGCCCCTCAAGCCACGGTAAGCCATATATTCGGCACTTGCGACAGCGACCATTGCTCTGACCACCCCAAAGCGTAGGATCAAGGATCATGGGACCCAACAAAAGGAGGACAGCAGGGACAGCAATTTTGTTTCTTCTCGCCGTCGTTACTTGCCTATTTCCTTGCTGGTTTTCCTCAGTCGCCTTTTTCCTGCTTGTCCTGCTTTTCTCGCTTGTCTTGGCTTTCATTGTCCTGCGGAGAATCCAGATTACGGCGCAGCATTCCTCTGCTTTAGGAAGATCATGATTCCCAAGAGGCTTTTTCATTCATCTTCCCCATGACATGTGACATTTCGCTTTTTAAACAAAATATCTAGAAACTGCTACCAAGCATGCCACAAAATGTGGGAGATGATTCACTGAGTGGTCTCGGAAGAGTTTGAGGTGAAAAGCGGTATTCACATCATGTCTAAGCAGGGTGAAATAAGGGGAACCTCCTGGTAGGAACTGCGGTGTATTTGCGTGCTTTCGGCTGATCTTGCCCAACCTGGGACACGTAGTGTCACCCTCGCAACCAAGAAATCTACACACACAAAGCATATTTGTCTGGTATACACACATATTTGGGCTTTCTGCGTGTTTTTTGGGGTACTCACCAACCACTTTTCCACACGCCTCTTTGACATGGGATATCCCCCGTTATAAAAACCCCAGATCCCATCCCCGTTCTGGCACGGAATTTACTTTCCCCCAATCACATGCGGACTCGCATGGTCCGAGCCTCTTTCTTGCTTTTTGAAACACAGAAAGCCGGGCCCCTATTGGTTAAAGGGCAGGTTGGTTCGTTCAAACCCGTATCCGTTTGAGGTGAAAAATTTCAACCTCCGTTACCACCCGGAAATGGTCTACAGAACATTCTAGGTGCTTCACACCATCTCAGATTTACCTTCCAAAGAATTATTCCACCGGGAACCGAAATATTCGATCCGCAAACGTCACACAAGGGACAGCCGGACCCCGACAATGCGGCCCCAGGAAATGGCACAGTCTCGAGGGGTCACCCCTTCCCTTTCCCTCCGGCAGGGTGGAGAAAATGTTTATTTTGTTATGACCCCTTTTCTCCTGGTCGACTCGTTCCAGCAGGATTTGCGAGCACAATGCTGCACATGTGGAGTGACTTGCCATTTGTGCCTTCGGACTCGTTGGGGAGCAAAAAATTGACAGAATTACTCAAGCCCAAAGGGTTGTGGCCCAGAAGTTTCCCACGATGAGTGGGCCTTTCGGGCATCTATAGAGTGGGGACGACATCCCCTGCCGTTTGGAGGGTAAAAAAGGCAGGCGGAATGGTTTTTTAAAAAATAAGGACCAGCCCGACACCTCGTGCCACGAACTTTGCCATTCTGAGGCCATTGCTTGCTCGCCAGCGGTGCTGCTTGGATTGCATGGGGATATGAAGCGCGACGGGGCAAGCGTATGAAAACTGTACGGTGGAGATTCAAGGAAAAGATTTCAAAGCGTTCCTTAGGAAGGTTTGCGACAAGAAGGACACACATTCGATTAAATTGTTATCATTGGAGAGGAGGATATTTCGTAACATGCCAAGGGCAAGTTGCTTATCCCTCTATGAATTAGTTATTGGACGAATCGTGCTATTGGCCAGTCTTCTTCCTCCCATTCCTCTGGAAGCGAAAGAAGCGACAAAATGTTGCAAAATAGTCTCCGTGTTGGGTCAAAAGGTGCTGAAAAATTAACCGGCACTCACTTGCAACGTTTTGAGGCTTTAAGCTCTCAAAGCGCCTAAAAAAACAACTCTCTAATCTGGGCAAAAGGTTTGGTGTTTGCGTCCACTGACTTTGCAAGCAAGCTTGAATCTTCGTTGGTTGGGACCTTGTTCGGTTAAAACCTGCGTCTGCTGCAAGGTTCATACCAGATTAAGGTGACACCTGGTGTGCACATCACACAATGTAAAATACAGGTTGAAGACTAACTCTTTTGATACCGCTACCTTTCAATTTTTACCCAAGCCAAACCGAGAACATGGCACTACCCCCGGTGAGTGTGCACTGACAATGACAATTTCTTGTGGAACGGAAGGGTTGGGTTGATTATGATAACGCTTGGTAACCCAAAAACCCCACCTCCCTAATAGAAGCAAGGGTGCGCTTATAGCGGACTGAAGCCTCTTGCGGCGTGGGGTGCGCTTTTATTTGGACCCTTCCCCGATATTTGTTTATTTCCTTAGAAATACCATCAAAATGAGGGGTGCTCGTGTGGTGGACCTCCGCCTTGGACAGCGAGGGGTGCGATTTTATTTAGTCTCTGCGCTTGTGGCTGCAACGCGCTTCGAACCGGGAGGGGTGCGGGTTTATGGCGTTCTTTACATCGTTACGCCCGAGAACCATCTGTTGCACCAAGGAGCTAAATTTCAAAACCGACCTCGTGGCTTATTCAGAAAAAGAATTCAGCAAGGTTTTGTTTGAGAAACCAAGGTTTTCTCCATTTATCAGTGTGTATTGAGTTTCTCAAGGCGCCCAATTTTGAGGTGAATCGTTCCCCTGTTTGCGTGTTTCTTTTCTTTTCAATCTTTTGGTTTTTGATATCCGTCTGCAGGGGGTACAGTTCGAGAAACAGGCGAGTGCGTTCAGCAAAAGGTTCGGGTGGTTACACGAAGACTTTGAATGGAGGGAGAAAAAGTTGTGCAACAAAATAAAACGGTAAACCACAAAAGTATGAGAAAATACAGCAAAAGATTACATATTTTCTCATTGCTACATTAATCAGGGAAGGCAGCACATTTAAAAGAACAAGCACAACCCCCCCCCCCTGGTGTACACGCAAAGCGACCTTGCATTTGCATTTGCAAGCTGACAAACGACCCGGTAGTGCCCACGAGAAAGATGAAAATTTTAGAAGATGACAAGGTGGCCATCATTCTTCAGGGTTATTGATGACATTACAAGTAAACTTCGGGGTGCTGAGCGGCGACGCACGTACTTCAAGAACTTCCAGGTAAAGAATCGAGATGATACGGGAGGTTATGTATCAGGCGTATGCTCTCTGCCCTTCCAATGAGGAAGTAGGCATGAGAGCGGATCCTATTAGGATCTTCTCACTCTCTCCTTCTGTCTCCACAGGTGGTATTCTTTTATACTCCGCATTTTGCCCTTCTTCCTCGGACTTATTACAGTCCGTTATCCTTTCCCCCTCTTCTCTGTGTGCTTTGCTTCTCGGGGAAGTTGGGAAAAGGGTTTTTCTGTTACTAATATTTTCAGTTTCCTAAGTAGGTGCAACAAGGCGAAAGCGAAGGCGTTTCGGCAATTGGGAATTTGGAATAAGACGTACACTTGGTAGCAGATTAGCCGACGATCATACACGTACAGCAGGTACAGAAAGAAAGGCTATCAAGTATTACACTTGGTAGCGCATTGGATCGATCCTACGCTGAATGGCAGCGAAGGGCCCCTGCACCGTTATTACACAGTTGCAGCGTCAGCTCCCGGCTTCTAGTCAACGTCTAACCAGACGAGCAGGCCCCGGAAGTCTCTGTACGGTATTGCCCGTTACAGCCCTCTGGTGCCAGCACAACTGTTTATTTTTGTCGGTTTTTGCTGTTTTTGCCATCGAAAAGACGCAAAGCACAGGCCTCAACACTCCATTCAACTATGATTTACTACAAGCATAATTGCAATCAATTCACCAAGAAACAGGGGATTGGAAGATATTATGTGAAAGTGCTTCTCGTTCCCACGCCGACGAGACACAATTGGTTCAATTGTCAAGATTGCAAACAATTGTGCTCATTGACAGTGGTCCGCGATGAGCCCTCCACATCACTGGCATCAGCGGCCAATGCGGCCTCTTCCGCACTCACCTTGCCACAACGGGGGTGTTCGCCTCTGTCTGCGACAATGGTGCAGCTGCTCACACCGGAGAGACACGTGGTGATTCCTCCACGGGGCTTCTCTGGTGATGGTGGGCTGGAAACCCTGTGTTTTTTTCAACCACCACCCGCTGTTCCACCGGCAAACCCTTACAGAGCTTATCCACCAACACCCGAGCATGGGTGTTATCCCGCACTACCTTGGCATCCGGAGATCGCCTAGTGGTACCGGAATTCTCTGGTGCATCCCAAACCATGGATGGCCAGGGCAAGGGCACTGGGCGCTGAGGATGTGCAGGATATCGTTGCTCGGCTTCCAGGGGATCACCCCCTTGTGAGGCAGTTCAACCAAGTGCAACAACGTGTTGCAGATTGTGCAACCGCACTGAACAAAAGTGCTCCAGTTTAATAAGGACAACCAGAAACACGTCTTTACCAGCTGGAATACTGCTGGAATTACTTTCAGGAAGTTGGCATATGCTGTCAGCAGATTTTCGAAAGTGCAGGTATTGACCTTGCAAACTTTCGGGAAACTTCTGACGAAATGTGTCAACAACTCCCGCAAAACTTCCAGCAAATTAGTGAATGCATGCATGAAGCGGAAACGCGGAATGACTCACGTTTCTGCACTTGCACGACACACTACAGCAATTATCGTGACAAATGCAATCCTGTTCATCCATGTTGTTGCATTTGCAACAACAGCGGCATACACGAGATTCCTCGTCTGTAACAACCAGCATTGGTGGATTTGTGCCTATTGACCATTTCACTAATCCGGGAACGCAGACCTGCAGGCATGGACTGCATTTCCGTTACTTTGGTGGACACCGAGGCATACCAGGTCCGGAGTTCCGCAATAGCTGTTTGAATACAGCTAATGTCCGGAACTCGTGGGTAAGTGCAGAATAGCTTTGTTGCAAGCCAACAATGACCAAATTATTCCTGCCAATGTCGAATTGTAACTGTAATTGCAGGGAATCCTGTCATTGTGCTACGACCGCTACTTTTGAACTCAGAAAATAAATATTCCAACCCGATTCGCGTCACAATAGCAGGTTTTCTGCTCCACACAGGAACGTCGCCCCACCGACTGCCGCACATACGTGTGGGGAGCAAAATTCTCGTTGGCGTGTGACTGGAATTGCCGAAAATTTCCCTTTGTTCGCACAACTGCATAATGCGGTGTTGCGATTCATGGAAAGTCAGAGTGTTTTATGACAAAATGCTTTGAAAACCTTTCAAGGTTTCTGCAACACCCTATTACGACTTCAGGAATCGGTGAATCGGAATGCTGGATCCACGCAAGGTGAGATTACCAGGTTTGATGACCAAACTTACGAGCTGTCGGATAAACCACGACTGGAAAAGTTTCCCGTGGGTACCACAACCGCGTTTCCTGATAACCCTGCACCGATTGCACCAGACCAGCCAAGGTAACACCACCTCTGCAGATTCTCTCAAACGCTGTAAAATCATTAACGGGACAACTCCAAATATTGGATGAGTCTCAGGGAAACTTGTACAAGATGTCACCGGAATTTCCGAAAGGATTCAGCATTTGGAAGATTTCTCCCGTTACCGCAGGCGTATTCACGCTTTGGAGCAAGAGACTGACCGTATTTGCGGCCACCTCCAGCCTGTTGAGCATTTGAAACAAAGTGTGCATGACTTGTCTGTGAGTGTGGACAATTTGTCCAACCAACAGCGGGTTTCACACCGCATTCCGGCAGTATACTTTGCCAAATATGTGCCAAATGTATCAGAGTGGCGTTACCAAAACCCGACTCCAGGTGAACATGCACAACCACCACCAGCGTCAGTGTGTCGCAATCCGCGATTACGCGAATTGTGCAACCGTTGTCCTTGCCCACACCACAATCCCAGTTTTCGGGTAACTTTACCATGACGGGAACAAAATTCTCGGAAAACACGGCGATTCCGACGAGTCTCCAGCAAGAAATACAACATTTCATGCTTGTGCGTGGAATGAGCCAAACCCATCCGCTGGGACTGGGTCACATGTCGCCTGCGCGACATACCCCCACACCGGAGAGTCCCCGTACTACTGGTGACCAACAGGGTTTGCGACCGGATCTCAGGTACCATGAATCACCTTCACCAGAAATTTCGCCACTCCGACAAGAATCCGGGAGAGATACGTTCGGTGTTCGAGCGTATCCGGGACCAAACCACTGAATACAACCGAGGGTCAACGGGTTCCTCAGAAAGACATCAAGGGCACCATCGCAATCGCGAACAAGGTGAAACCCCAATGGGACGGAGATCCACCCATATGGAGACAGTTTTTCCGGGACTGGGAGTATTACTGGGCATTGAAAGGACCAACCCAGGACACAAACCCGGAGGTGATCAAGATGAAATTCATCGATTGCCTCCTAAGCGATGAGAAGGAGCGCGCACGACAACTTGTCATTCGCAACCGCAGTTCCTTTGACGACCTGGAGGAGCAATACGCTTCCAACAGTTCAAGTTTGGTCGCTAAGATTCCCCTAGAGACCAAGTGGCGGCAATGCGCCGCACCCGATCGCAAATGGAAGTCAATTGACCTCTGGTATGCCAAATTGTTAGGACTTACCGCTGAAGTGGACGAACTGAGTGAAAAGCAAATGCGCGAACAGTTTAACGCTGTTCTAATGCATTTCACGCCCAGCCTCACAAAGGATATCCACCGTGAGGAGTTGGCGGGTCTTGCAATGAGCCTTGACCAACGCTGGAACTAAGTATCCAAAAAGTTGAAGGTATCACAGCTTCTTTTTCAGATTCAAATCGCGTTTAACGCACATCCGACCGCTGGATTACCGGCTGGTTTGGTGAAAGAATTGCAGAAATCACCCGTTTCACCCACTTCACCAACCACTGGAGCGAAAACGCGATATCCGCGTTCTTCTGACCAAGCCACGGAAAAAGTTTGCTTTTTGTGCAATAAATCGGGACTTACGTCTCGGGAATGCCCTAATCCGGATGCGCGAAAGCGTGTTCAGTGTCTGCGGGGCTCGGCCTTGTCACGGGGTTCGGGTTCCTCCGCATTTTCAAGCCAAATGGGCAATTCACGGTCATTGGGTCCCAGTTCTGGCGGTGTAGCCCCCTGTTCTCGTTCCGCGATGAGCGCAGCCACGGTACCCCTCGATGTTGGTACCCCGGTGCCCCAGCCAAGAAGCGGGATTCCTATTGCGAGACATCGCGATCGCGTTCGCGAAGCAGATCACCCTCTTCGCGATCCTCATCAGGAAAATCCCATACACCCGTGATGGTCGACGGGATACCCGCTCACCACGACGGTTTGAAGGGAAATGGGGAAACTGATCCCCCCGTTGCACAGAATCGCAACACAAATCCCTGCGTTCGCTTTGATGATCGAGTGATCACCACTCATCCTAGTGTCCAAGATCTCGTTCTCCCCGCCCTGGCCAACATCATCGCGGTATGAATCGCGGTGACAAGTGTCACTCCTCCAACCGCCATAAAGTTGGTTTCAAGACATCTTGTTTGGAGGATGACACCCCGGCTTGGGGCAGGGAGGAGGATGTAACCAGGGATACGGATTTCGACGAAGCCCTGATGGCGGTGTGCACGTTGAAATCCGTCTATACCTCCAAAAAGCCCATAGCTGGCAACTCGGCCGTTTCGGACCGGGAGTAGGGGAACCCGAGGTCCAAGGCACGGAACTCTGGGCTGATGAACAGACGGAGGTAGGACTGGAACCCTCAACAAAAAGCACATACTTTTTGAACGCGGATAATACCGTCCGCACATCGCGATAATGCACGTCCAGGATATCCTTGCCCGATTTCGCAGATGGCGGTTGGTTTCCCGCCAGTACACAATCGATGTACACCAGAGCAAACGGTAAATCGCGCAAAACCCACTGGATCATGCGTTGAAACATGGCTGGGCCATTCTGAACACCCATGGGGAGTTAAGTCCATTGGTACACACCCTTGGATGTCACGAATGCAGTTTTCGGTTGTGAATCAGGATGCAAATGCATCTGATGAAAACCGTCTTCCAGAACAAAGATCGACTACAATCCGTTATCCTATTTTCTGGTTATCAACTCTTCGATCAGAGGAAACGGGAAGGGTTCATCCTTAAATTATGAGTTCAGGTACCGGTAATCCAGAACCTGCCTCCACTTCTTCTGACCAGACTGTTGAGGGGTTTGGGCACCACAAAAGCCTGTGATGTCACTCGCTCTTGGAAGGGTCGCGATTTTCGTGGTGTACTGGATAACCCAGTTTACGCCTGCGAACATCGACCCCGCGATTCGCGGTCCCTTCGGTGTTTTCAAAATTGAGCTCAAGGATGGTGCTAAGCCCATGCACCGGAAACTGTTCAGTTTTTCAGGTGAACGCAAACAAGCTCTCAACCAGATGCTTGAGAAGCTCATATGTGGCCTTGGGGTGTTGACCAGCACTCTCAATGACTGCAGAAATTTGTGTTGAGGGTTTGGTTGTATCCCCATTGGTACCAAGGGATCTTGGCACACGCAAATCGGACATTCGGAATGTGTCAAAGAAACAAACACAAAAAAATTTTTTCTTTAATGGGTGGTAATAATATGTCACAAAAATCAGCAGGTAAATCCCACCAACGAAAACACACATAGGACAAATTTGGAAGCCAATCCGTATTCGGATTGACGGGTATGAGGAGAGCTCCTCGCGCTTCATCGCGGAAATTTTTCCCCAATACAACCAGGATGAGTTTTGGGGGAGGGTGCATCCAAAGCACCCTAACGCCCCAAAATTTAATAAATGCGTTGGTGTGTCGGGGCAATATAGCGAGAAGCGCACATGCGCTTTTGATGAAAACGCATCAATTTCCAACGACAAATCGAAAAAATCTAATCCGAGTTTTTGGAGAACCATTCCTCAAAAAAAAACGGTATTAACCAAAATGTAATTTGTTCCATACGTACATTACGTATGTGTCGACCTGGTTCGCGGGCTGAAGAGCGGTAACACAATTCAGGGATCCGCAAACATAGGTCAAGGTTGTGTCATCCACACTGCAAAGGGGAAATCCCAAGGGTTGATGGGTTGTCTGAGTGCCTTCCCGGTCCACATTGTGCCAGATGGAGGTGGGGGAGGTGTGTGACATGGATTTCGCGCTCCCAAACAGCAATGCAATACCTCGTTGCTGTAGCACTTGATGTAACGTCGCGCATTGCGAGGCGCAATCAAGTGTGTGGGTGGGCGAAAACATGACTAGTGTTGGTGTTTGGAATAAAGATTAGAATTAATAAATTCTTCGACACACTAGAAGGATTAATTAATTTTAATATTAAGAAAAATTAATTATTCGACACATTAGAAGGAAGTGTCGGAGTAGTGGTCCGGGTCGCGCATGTTGGTCTGGTGGGGGTGTGTGTAAAAGTTGGGACGCGCTTCTGTAGCTGCTGGGGGGTGTAAAGATGTATCTGAAAGCGACACATCTGGTGGAAAACTGTTTACGTTGGTTGTCACCACCCGCCGTTGGACGGCCACGGGGCAGCTCATACTACTTGCCGTGGCTCGTCCTCAGGCAGGGAACTGCGCACATGGTCCGGCCAACCAGTGTCTCGTCCATTTGCGCAATTGCGCGCGCCGAACGATCCCCGCGGTATGCCCTCTG
>CAAHFI010462542.1:0-21764 GCA_900893395.1 Euglena gracilis
GGTATCGACGTTTTGGAGGGGTGGAAGACGACCCCAAATGTCAGTACAGCCTGGTTCCACACTTGGGCCCGTAGGAAAGCGTGATTTGGGCCTAAAACTGGAAACCGATTGGGGGTTCCCATTGCAACCCCCGGTATAGGTATTCCGATGTGCCGGCCGGATTAGTGCCTACGGGTGTGAAAAACATGCGGATATCAAAAAACTAGCAAGGTATCGACGTTTTTGGAGGGGTGGAAGACGACCCCAAATGTCAGTACAGCCTGGTTCCCATACTTGGGCCCAGGAAACGTGATTTGGGCCTAAAACTGGAAACCGATTGGGGTTCCCATTGCAACCCCGGTATAGGTATTCCGATGTGCCGGCCGGATTAGTGCCTACGGGTGTGAAAAACATGCGGATATCAAAAAACTAGCAAGGTATCGACGTTTTTGGAGGGGTGGAAGACGACCCCAAATGTCAGTACAGCCTGGTTCCCATACTTGGGCCCATGGGAAACGTGATTTGGGCCTAAAACTGGAAACCGATTGGGGTTCCCATTGCAACCCCGGTATAGGTATTCCGATGTGCCGGCCGGATTAGTGCCTACGGGTGTGAAAAACATGCGGATATCAAAAAACTAGCAAGATCGACGTTTTTGGAGGGGTGGAAGACGACCCCAAATGTCAGTACAGCCTGGTTCCCACACTTGGGCCCAGGGAAAGCGTGATTTGGGCCTAAAACTGGAAACCGATTGGGGGTTCCCATTGCAACCCCGGTATAGGTATTCCGATGTGCCGGCCGGATTAGTGCCTACGGGTGTGAAAAACATGCGGATATCAAAAAACTAGCAAGGTATCGACGTTTTTGGAGGGGTGGAAGACGACCCCAAATGTCAGTACAGCCTGGTTCCCATACTTGGGCCCATGGAAACCGTGATTTGGGCCTAAAACTGGAAACCGATTGGGGGTTCCCATTGCAACCCCCGGTATAGGTATTCCGATGTGCCGGCCGGATTAGTGCCTACGGGTGTGAAAAACATGCGGATATCAAAAAACTAGCAAGGTATCGACGTTTTTGGAGGGGTGGAAGACGACCCCAAATGTCAGTACAGCCTGGTTCCCATACTTGGGCCCATGGAAACCGTGATTTGGGCCTAAAACTGGAAACCGATTGGGGGTTCCCATTGCAACCCCGGTATAGGTATTCCGATGTGCCGGCCGGATTAGTGCCTACGGGTGTGAAAAACATGCGGATATCAAAAAACTAGCAAGGTATCGACGTTTTTGGAGGGGTGGAAGACGACCCCAAATGTCAGTACAGCCTGGTTCCCATACTTGGGCCCATGGGAAACGTGATTTGGGCCTAAAACTGGAAACCGATTGGGGGTTCCCATTGCAACCCCCGGTATAGGTATTCCGATGTGCCGGCCGGATTAGTGCCTACGGGTGTGAAAAACATGCGGATATCAAAAAACTAGCAAGGTATCGACGTTTTTGGAGGGGTGGAAGACGACCCCAAATGTCAGTACAGCCTGGTTCCCATACTTGGGCCCATGGGAAACCGTGATTTGGGCCTAAAACTGGAAACCGATTGGGGGTTCCCATTGCAACCCCCGGTATAGGTATTCCGATGTGCCGGCCGGATTAGTGCCTACGGGTGTGAAAAACATGCGGATATCAAAAAACTAGCAAGGTATCGACGTTTTTGGAGGGGTGGAAGACGACCCCAAATGTCAGTACAGCCTGGTTCCCATACTTGGGCCCATGGGAAACGTGATTTGGGCCTAAAACTGGAAACCGATTGGGGGTTCCCATTGCAACCCCCGGTATAGGTATTCCGATGTGCCGGCCGGATTAGTGCCTACGGGTGTGAAAAACATGCGGATATCAAAAAACTAGCAAGGTATCGACGTTTTTGGAGGGGTGGAAGACGACCCCAAATGTCAGTACAGCCTGGTTCCCATACTTGGGCCCATGGAAACGTGATTTGGGCCTAAAACTGGAAACCGATTGGGGGTTCCCATTGCAACCCCCGGTATAGGTATTCCGATGTGCCGGCCGGATTAGTGCCTACGGGTGTGAAAAACATGCGGATATCAAAAAACTAGCAAGGTATCGACGTTTTTGGAGGGGTGGAAGACGACCCCAAATGTCAGTACAGCCTGGTTCCCATACTTGGGCCCATGGGAAACGTGATTTGGGCCTAAAACTGGAAACCGATTGGGGGTTCCCATTGCAACCCCCGGTATAGGTATTCCGATGTGCCGGCCGGATTAGTGCCTACGGGTGTGAAAAACATGCGGATATCAAAAAACTAGCAAGGTATCGACGTTTTTGGAGGGGTGGAAGACGACCCCAAATGTCAGTACAGCCTGGTTCCCATACTTGGGCCCATGGAAACCGTGATTTGGGCCTAAAACTGGAAACCGATTGGGGGTTCCCATTGCAACCCCCGGTATAGGTATTCCGATGTGCCGGCCGGATTAGTGCCTACGGGTGTGAAAAACATGCGGATATCAAAAAACTAGCAAGGTATCGACGTTTTTGGAGGGGTGGAAGACGACCCCAAATGTCAGTACAGCCTGGTTCCCATACTTGGGCCCATGGAAACGTGATTTGGGCCTAAAACTGGAAACCGATTGGGGGTTCCCATTGCAACCCCCGGTATAGGTATTCCGATGTGCCGGCCGGATTAGTGCCTACGGGTGTGAAAAACATGCGGATATCAAAAAACTAGCAAGGTATCGACGTTTTTGGAGGGGTGGAAGACGACCCCAAATGTCAGTACAGCCTGGTTCCCATACTTGGGCCCATGGGAAACCGTGATTTGGGCCTAAAACTGGAAACCGATTGGGGGTTCCCATTGCAACCCCCGGTATAGGTATTCCGATGTGCCGGCCGGATTAGTGCCTACGGGTGTGAAAAACATGCGGATATCAAAAAACTAGCAAGGTATCGACGTTTTTGGAGGGGTGGAAGACGACCCCAAATGTCAGTACAGCCTGGTTCCCATACTTGGGCCCATGGGAAACGTGATTTGGGCCTAAAACTGGAAACCGATTGGGGGTTCCCATTGCAACCCCCGGTATAGGTATTCCGATGTGCCGGCCGGATTAGTGCCTACGGGTGTGAAAAACATGCGGATATCAAAAAACTAGCAAGGTATCGACGTTTTTGGAGGGGTGGAAGACGACCCCAAATGTCAGTACAGCCTGGTTCCCATACTTGGGCCCATGGAAACCGTGATTTGGGCCTAAAACTGGAAACCGATTGGGGGTTCCCATTGCAACCCCCGGTATAGGTATTCCGATGTGCCGGCCGGATTAGTGCCTACGGGTGTGAAAAACATGCGGATATCAAAAAACTAGCAAGGTATCGACGTTTTTGGAGGGGTGGAAGACGACCCCAAATGTCAGTACAGCCTGGTTCCCATACTTGGGCCCATGGGAAACCGTGATTTGGGCCTAAAACTGGAAACCGATTGGGGGTTCCCATTGCAACCCCCGGTATAGGTATTCCGATGTGCCGGCCGGATTAGTGCCTACGGGTGTGAAAAACATGCGGATATCAAAAAACTAGCAAGGTATCGACGTTTTTGGAGGGGTGGAAGACGACCCCAAATGTCAGTACAGCCTGGTTCCCATACTTGGGCCCATGGAAACCGTGATTTGGGCCTAAAACTGGAAACCGATTGGGGGTTCCCATTGCAACCCCCGGTATAGGTATTCCGATGTGCCGGCCGGATTAGTGCCTACGGGTGTGAAAAACATGCGGATATCAAAAAACTAGCAAGGTATCGACGTTTTTGGAGGGGTGGAAGACGACCCCAAATGTCAGTACAGCCTGGTTCCCATACTTGGGCCCATGGGAAACGTGATTTGGGCCTAAAACTGGAAACCGATTGGGGGTTCCCATTGCAACCCCCGGTATAGGTATTCCGATGTGCCGGCCGGATTAGTGCCTACGGGTGTGAAAAACATGCGGATATCAAAAAACTAGCAAGGTATCGACGTTTTTGGAGGGGTGGAAGACGACCCCAAATGTCAGTACAGCCTGGTTCCCATACTTGGGCCCATGGGAAACGTGATTTGGGCCTAAAACTGGAAACCGATTGGGGGTTCCCATTGCAACCCCCGGTATAGGTATTCCGATGTGCCGGCCGGATTAGTGCCTACGGGTGTGAAAAACATGCGGATATCAAAAAACTAGCAAGGTATCGACGTTTTTGGAGGGGTGGAAGACGACCCCAAATGTCAGTACAGCCTGGTTCCCATACTTGGGCCCATGGGAAACCGTGATTTGGGCCTAAAACTGGAAACCGATTGGGGGTTCCCATTGCAACCCCCGGTATAGGTATTCCGATGTGCCGGCCGGATTAGTGCCTACGGGTGTGAAAAACATGCGGATATCAAAAAACTAGCAAGGTATCGACGTTTTTGGAGGGGTGGAAGACGACCCCAAATGTCAGTACAGCCTGGTTCCCATACTTGGGCCCATGGAAACGTGATTTGGGCCTAAAACTGGAAACCGATTGGGGGTTCCCATTGCAACCCCCGGTATAGGTATTCCGATGTGCCGGCCGGATTAGTGCCTACGGGTGTGAAAAACATGCGGATATCAAAAAACTAGCAAGGTATCGACGTTTTTGGAGGGGTGGAAGACGACCCCAAATGTCAGTACAGCCTGGTTCCCATACTTGGGCCCATGGGAAACGTGATTTGGGCCTAAAACTGGAAACCGATTGGGGGTTCCCATTGCAACCCCCGGTATAGGTATTCCGATGTGCCGGCCGGATTAGTGCCTACGGGTGTGAAAAACATGCGGATATCAAAAAACTAGCAAGGTATCGACGTTTTTGGAGGGGTGGAAGACGACCCCAAATGTCAGTACAGCCTGGTTCCCATACTTGGGCCCATGGGAAACCGTGATTTGGGCCTAAAACTGGAAACCGATTGGGGGTTCCCATTGCAACCCCCGGTATAGGTATTCCGATGTGCCGGCCGGATTAGTGCCTACGGGTGTGAAAAACATGCGGATATCAAAAAACTAGCAAGGTATCGACGTTTTTGGAGGGGTGGAAGACGACCCCAAATGTCAGTACAGCCTGGTTCCCATACTTGGGCCCATGGGAAACGTGATTTGGGCCTAAAACTGGAAACCGATTGGGGGTTCCCATTGCAACCCCCGGTATAGGTATTCCGATGTGCCGGCCGGATTAGTGCCTACGGGTGTGAAAAACATGCGGATATCAAAAAACTAGCAAGGTATCGACGTTTTTGGAGGGGTGGAAGACGACCCCAAATGTCAGTACAGCCTGGTTCCCATACTTGGGCCCATGGAAACGTGATTTGGGCCTAAAACTGGAAACCGATTGGGGGTTCCCATTGCAACCCCCGGTATAGGTATTCCGATGTGCCGGCCGGATTAGTGCCTACGGGTGTGAAAAACATGCGGATATCAAAAAACTAGCAAGGTATCGACGTTTTTGGAGGGGTGGAAGACGACCCCAAATGTCAGTACAGCCTGGTTCCCATACTTGGGCCCATGGAAACGTGATTTGGGCCTAAAACTGGAAACCGATTGGGGGTTCCCATTGCAACCCCCGGTATAGGTATTCCGATGTGCCGGCCGGATTAGTGCCTACGGGTGTGAAAAACATGCGGATATCAAAAAACTAGCAAGGTATCGACGTTTTTGGAGGGGTGGAAGACGACCCCAAATGTCAGTACAGCCTGGTTCCCATACTTGGGCCCATGGGAAACCGTGATTTGGGCCTAAAACTGGAAACCGATTGGGGGTTCCCATTGCAACCCCCGGTATAGGTATTCCGATGTGCCGGCCGGATTAGTGCCTACGGGTGTGAAAAACATGCGGATATCAAAAAACTAGCAAGGTATCGACGTTTTTGGAGGGGTGGAAGACGACCCCAAATGTCAGTACAGCCTGGTTCCCATACTTGGGCCCATGGGAAACGTGATTTGGGCCTAAAACTGGAAACCGATTGGGGGTTCCCATTGCAACCCCCGGTATAGGTATTCCGATGTGCCGGCCGGATTAGTGCCTACGGGTGTGAAAAACATGCGGATATCAAAAAACTAGCAAGGTATCGACGTTTTTGGAGGGGTGGAAGACGACCCCAAATGTCAGTACAGCCTGGTTCCCATACTTGGGCCCATGGAAACGTGATTTGGGCCTAAAACTGGAAACCGATTGGGGGTTCCCATTGCAACCCCCGGTATAGGTATTCCGATGTGCCGGCCGGATTAGTGCCTACGGGTGTGAAAAACATGCGGATATCAAAAAACTAGCAAGGTATCGACGTTTTTGGAGGGGTGGAAGACGACCCCAAATGTCAGTACAGCCTGGTTCCCATACTTGGGCCCATGGGAAACGTGATTTGGGCCTAAAACTGGAAACCGATTGGGGGTTCCCATTGCAACCCCCGGTATAGGTATTCCGATGTGCCGGCCGGATTAGTGCCTACGGGTGTGAAAAACATGCGGATATCAAAAAACTAGCAAGGTATCGACGTTTTTGGAGGGGTGGAAGACGACCCCAAATGTCAGTACAGCCTGGTTCCCATACTTGGGCCCATGGGAAACCGTGATTTGGGCCTAAAACTGGAAACCGATTGGGGGTTCCCATTGCAACCCCCGGTATAGGTATTCCGATGTGCCGGCCGGATTAGTGCCTACGGGTGTGAAAAACATGCGGATATCAAAAAACTAGCAAGGTATCGACGTTTTTGGAGGGGTGGAAGACGACCCCAAATGTCAGTACAGCCTGGTTCCCATACTTGGGCCCATGGGAAACGTGATTTGGGCCTAAAACTGGAAACCGATTGGGGGTTCCCATTGCAACCCCCGGTATAGGTATTCCGATGTGCCGGCCGGATTAGTGCCTACGGGTGTGAAAAACATGCGGATATCAAAAAACTAGCAAGGTATCGACGTTTTTGGAGGGGTGGAAGACGACCCCAAATGTCAGTACAGCCTGGTTCCCATACTTGGGCCCATGGAAACGTGATTTGGGCCTAAAACTGGAAACCGATTGGGGGTTCCCATTGCAACCCCCGGTATAGGTATTCCGATGTGCCGGCCGGATTAGTGCCTACGGGTGTGAAAAACATGCGGATATCAAAAAACTAGCAAGGTATCGACGTTTTTGGAGGGGTGGAAGACGACCCCAAATGTCAGTACAGCCTGGTTCCCATACTTGGGCCCATGGAAACGTGATTTGGGCCTAAAACTGGAAACCGATTGGGGGTTCCCATTGCAACCCCCGGTATAGGTATTCCGATGTGCCGGCCGGATTAGTGCCTACGGGTGTGAAAAACATGCGGATATCAAAAAACTAGCAAGGTATCGACGTTTTTGGAGGGGTGGAAGACGACCCCAAATGTCAGTACAGCCTGGTTCCCATACTTGGGCCCATGGAAACCGTGATTTGGGCCTAAAACTGGAAACCGATTGGGGGTTCCCATTGCAACCCCCGGTATAGGTATTCCGATGTGCCGGCCGGATTAGTGCCTACGGGTGTGAAAAACATGCGGATATCAAAAAACTAGCAAGGTATCGACGTTTTTGGAGGGGTGGAAGACGACCCCAAATGTCAGTACAGCCTGGTTCCCATACTTGGGCCCATGGGAAACGTGATTTGGGCCTAAAACTGGAAACCGATTGGGGGTTCCCATTGCAACCCCCGGTATAGGTATTCCGATGTGCCGGCCGGATTAGTGCCTACGGGTGTGAAAAACATGCGGATATCAAAAAACTAGCAAGGTATCGACGTTTTTGGAGGGGTGGAAGACGACCCCAAATGTCAGTACAGCCTGGTTCCCATACTTGGGCCCATGGGAAACCGTGATTTGGGCCTAAAACTGGAAACCGATTGGGGGTTCCCATTGCAACCCCCGGTATAGGTATTCCGATGTGCCGGCCGGATTAGTGCCTACGGGTGTGAAAAACATGCGGATATCAAAAAACTAGCAAGGTATCGACGTTTTTGGAGGGGTGGAAGACGACCCCAAATGTCAGTACAGCCTGGTTCCCATACTTGGGCCCATGGGAAACGTGATTTGGGCCTAAAACTGGAAACCGATTGGGGGTTCCCATTGCAACCCCCGGTATAGGTATTCCGATGTGCCGGCCGGATTAGTGCCTACGGGTGTGAAAAACATGCGGATATCAAAAAACTAGCAAGGTATCGACGTTTTTGGAGGGGTGGAAGACGACCCCAAATGTCAGTACAGCCTGGTTCCCATACTTGGGCCCATGGGAAACCGTGATTTGGGCCTAAAACTGGAAACCGATTGGGGGTTCCCATTGCAACCCCCGGTATAGGTATTCCGATGTGCCGGCCGGATTAGTGCCTACGGGTGTGAAAAACATGCGGATATCAAAAAACTAGCAAGGTATCGACGTTTTTGGAGGGGTGGAAGACGACCCCAAATGTCAGTACAGCCTGGTTCCCATACTTGGGCCCATGGGAAACGTGATTTGGGCCTAAAACTGGAAACCGATTGGGGGTTCCCATTGCAACCCCCGGTATAGGTATTCCGATGTGCCGGCCGGATTAGTGCCTACGGGTGTGAAAAACATGCGGATATCAAAAAACTAGCAAGGTATCGACGTTTTTGGAGGGGTGGAAGACGACCCCAAATGTCAGTACAGCCTGGTTCCCATACTTGGGCCCATGGGAAACGTGATTTGGGCCTAAAACTGGAAACCGATTGGGGGTTCCCATTGCAACCCCCGGTATAGGTATTCCGATGTGCCGGCCGGATTAGTGCCTACGGGTGTGAAAAACATGCGGATATCAAAAAACTAGCAAGGTATCGACGTTTTTGGAGGGGTGGAAGACGACCCCAAATGTCAGTACAGCCTGGTTCCCATACTTGGGCCCATGGGAAACCGTGATTTGGGCCTAAAACTGGAAACCGATTGGGGGTTCCCATTGCAACCCCCGGTATAGGTATTCCGATGTGCCGGCCGGATTAGTGCCTACGGGTGTGAAAAACATGCGGATATCAAAAAACTAGCAAGGTATCGACGTTTTTGGAGGGGTGGAAGACGACCCCAAATGTCAGTACAGCCTGGTTCCCATACTTGGGCCCATGGGAAACCGTGATTTGGGCCTAAAACTGGAAACCGATTGGGGGTTCCCATTGCAACCCCCGGTATAGGTATTCCGATGTGCCGGCCGGATTAGTGCCTACGGGTGTGAAAAACATGCGGATATCAAAAAACTAGCAAGGTATCGACGTTTTTGGAGGGGTGGAAGACGACCCCAAATGTCAGTACAGCCTGGTTCCCATACTTGGGCCCATGGGAAACGTGATTTGGGCCTAAAACTGGAAACCGATTGGGGGTTCCCATTGCAACCCCCGGTATAGGTATTCCGATGTGCCGGCCGGATTAGTGCCTACGGGTGTGAAAAACATGCGGATATCAAAAAACTAGCAAGGTATCGACGTTTTTGGAGGGGTGGAAGACGACCCCAAATGTCAGTACAGCCTGGTTCCCATACTTGGGCCCATGGGAAAGCGTGATTTGGGCCTAAAACTGGAAACCGATTGGGGGTTCCCATTGCAACCCCCGGTATAGGTATTCCGATGTGCCGGCCGGATTAGTGCCTACGGGTGTGAAAAACATGCGGATATCAAAAAACTAGCAAGGTATCGACGTTTTTGGAGGGGTGGAAGACGACCCCAAATGTCAGTACAGCCTGGTTCCCATACTTGGGCCCATGGGAAACGTGATTTGGGCCTAAAACTGGAAACCGATTGGGGGTTCCCATTGCAACCCCCGGTATAGGTATTCCGATGTGCCGGCCGGATTAGTGCCTACGGGTGTGAAAAACATGCGGATATCAAAAAACTAGCAAGGTATCGACGTTTTTGGAGGGGTGGAAGACGACCCCAAATGTCAGTACAGCCTGGTTCCCATACTTGGGCCCATGGAAACGTGATTTGGGCCTAAAACTGGAAACCGATTGGGGGTTCCCATTGCAACCCCCGGTATAGGTATTCCGATGTGCCGGCCGGATTAGTGCCTACGGGTGTGAAAAACATGCGGATATCAAAAAACTAGCAAGGTATCGACGTTTTTGGAGGGGTGGAAGACGACCCCAAATGTCAGTACAGCCTGGTTCCCATACTTGGGCCCATGGGAAAGTGATTTGGGCCTAAAACTGGAAACCGATTGGGGGTTCCCATTGCAACCCCCGGTATAGGTATTCCGATGTGCCGGCCGGATTAGTGCCTACGGGTGTGAAAAACATGCGGATATCAAAAAACTAGCAAGGTATCGACGTTTTTGGAGGGGTGGAAGACGACCCCAAATGTCAGTACAGCCTGGTTCCCATACTTGGGCCCATGGAAACGTGATTTGGGCCTAAAACTGGAAACCGATTGGGGGTTCCCATTGCAACCCCCGGTATAGGTATTCCGATGTGCCGGCCGGATTAGTGCCTACGGGTGTGAAAAACATGCGGATATCAAAAAACTAGCAAGGTATCGACGTTTTTGGAGGGGTGGAAGACGACCCCAAATGTCAGTACAGCCTGGTTCCCATACTTGGGCCCATGGAAACGTGATTTGGGCCTAAAACTGGAAACCGATTGGGGGTTCCCATTGCAACCCCCGGTATAGGTATTCCGATGTGCCGGCCGGATTAGTGCCTACGGGTGTGAAAAACATGCGGATATCAAAAAACTAGCAAGGTATCGACGTTTTTGGAGGGGTGGAAGACGACCCCAAATGTCAGTACAGCCTGGTTCCCATACTTGGGCCCATGGAAACGTGATTTGGGCCTAAAACTGGAAACCGATTGGGGGTTCCCATTGCAACCCCCGGTATAGGTATTCCGATGTGCCGGCCGGATTAGTGCCTACGGGTGTGAAAAACATGCGGATATCAAAAAACTAGCAAGGTATCGACGTTTTTGGAGGGGTGGAAGACGACCCCAAATGTCAGTACAGCCTGGTTCCCATACTTGGGCCCATGGAAACGTGATTTGGGCCTAAAACTGGAAACCGATTGGGGGTTCCCATTGCAACCCCCGGTATAGGTATTCCGATGTGCCGGCCGGATTAGTGCCTACGGGTGTGAAAAACATGCGGATATCAAAAAACTAGCAAGGTATCGACGTTTTTGGAGGGGTGGAAGACGACCCCAAATGTCAGTACAGCCTGGTTCCCATACTTGGGCCCATGGGAAACGTGATTTGGGCCTAAAACTGGAAACCGATTGGGGGTTCCCATTGCAACCCCCGGTATAGGTATTCCGATGTGCCGGCCGGATTAGTGCCTACGGGTGTGAAAAACATGCGGATATCAAAAAACTAGCAAGGTATCGACGTTTTTGGAGGGGTGGAAGACGACCCCAAATGTCAGTACAGCCTGGTTCCCATACTTGGGCCCATGGAAACGTGATTTGGGCCTAAAACTGGAAACCGATTGGGGGTTCCCATTGCAACCCCCGGTATAGGTATTCCGATGTGCCGGCCGGATTAGTGCCTACGGGTGTGAAAAACATGCGGATATCAAAAAACTAGCAAGGTATCGACGTTTTTGGAGGGGTGGAAGACGACCCCAAATGTCAGTACAGCCTGGTTCCCATACTTGGGCCCATGGAAACGTGATTTGGGCCTAAAACTGGAAACCGATTGGGGGTTCCCATTGCAACCCCCGGTATAGGTATTCCGATGTGCCGGCCGGATTAGTGCCTACGGGTGTGAAAAACATGCGGATATCAAAAAACTAGCAAGGTATCGACGTTTTTGGAGGGGTGGAAGACGACCCCAAATGTCAGTACAGCCTGGTTCCCATACTTGGGCCCATGGGAAAGCGTGATTTGGGCCTAAAACTGGAAACCGATTGGGGGTTCCCATTGCAACCCCCGGTATAGGTATTCCGATGTGCCGGCCGGATTAGTGCCTACGGGTGTGAAAAACATGCGGATATCAAAAAACTAGCAAGGTATCGACGTTTTTGGAGGGGTGGAAGACGACCCCAAATGTCAGTACAGCCTGGTTCCCATACTTGGGCCCATGGGAAACGTGATTTGGGCCTAAAACTGGAAACCGATTGGGGGTTCCCATTGCAACCCCCGGTATAGGTATTCCGATGTGCCGGCCGGATTAGTGCCTACGGGTGTGAAAAACATGCGGATATCAAAAAACTAGCAAGGTATCGACGTTTTTGGAGGGGTGGAAGACGACCCCAAATGTCAGTACAGCCTGGTTCCCATACTTGGGCCCATGGGAAAGCGTGATTTGGGCCTAAAACTGGAAACCGATTGGGGGTTCCCATTGCAACCCCCGGTATAGGTATTCCGATGTGCCGGCCGGATTAGTGCCTACGGGTGTGAAAAACATGCGGATATCAAAAAACTAGCAAGGTATCGACGTTTTTGGAGGGGTGGAAGACGACCCCAAATGTCAGTACAGCCTGGTTCCCATACTTGGGCCCATGGGAAACGTGATTTGGGCCTAAAACTGGAAACCGATTGGGGGTTCCCATTGCAACCCCCGGTATAGGTATTCCGATGTGCCGGCCGGATTAGTGCCTACGGGTGTGAAAAACATGCGGATATCAAAAAACTAGCAAGGTATCGACGTTTTTGGAGGGGTGGAAGACGACCCCAAATGTCAGTACAGCCTGGTTCCCATACTTGGGCCCATGGAAAGCGTGATTTGGGCCTAAAACTGGAAACCGATTGGGGGTTCCCATTGCAACCCCCGGTATAGGTATTCCGATGTGCCGGCCGGATTAGTGCCTACGGGTGTGAAAAACATGCGGATATCAAAAAACTAGCAAGGTATCGACGTTTTTGGAGGGGTGGAAGACGACCCCAAATGTCAGTACAGCCTGGTTCCCATACTTGGGCCCATGGGAAACGTGATTTGGGCCTAAAACTGGAAACCGATTGGGGGTTCCCATTGCAACCCCCGGTATAGGTATTCCGATGTGCCGGCCGGATTAGTGCCTACGGGTGTGAAAAACATGCGGATATCAAAAAACTAGCAAGGTATCGACGTTTTTGGAGGGGTGGAAGACGACCCCAAATGTCAGTACAGCCTGGTTCCCATACTTGGGCCCATGGGAAACGTGATTTGGGCCTAAAACTGGAAACCGATTGGGGGTTCCCATTGCAACCCCCGGTATAGGTATTCCGATGTGCCGGCCGGATTAGTGCCTACGGGTGTGAAAAACATGCGGATATCAAAAAACTAGCAAGGTATCGACGTTTTTGGAGGGGTGGAAGACGACCCCAAATGTCAGTACAGCCTGGTTCCCATACTTGGGCCCATGGAAAGCGTGATTTGGGCCTAAAACTGGAAACCGATTGGGGGTTCCCATTGCAACCCCCGGTATAGGTATTCCGATGTGCCGGCCGGATTAGTGCCTACGGGTGTGAAAAACATGCGGATATCAAAAAACTAGCAAGGTATCGACGTTTTTGGAGGGGTGGAAGACGACCCCAAATGTCAGTACAGCCTGGTTCCCATACTTGGGCCCATGGAAACGTGATTTGGGCCTAAAACTGGAAACCGATTGGGGGTTCCCATTGCAACCCCCGGTATAGGTATTCCGATGTGCCGGCCGGATTAGTGCCTACGGGTGTGAAAAACATGCGGATATCAAAAAACTAGCAAGGTATCGACGTTTTTGGAGGGGTGGAAGACGACCCCAAATGTCAGTACAGCCTGGTTCCCATACTTGGGCCCATGGAAAGCGTGATTTGGGCCTAAAACTGGAAACCGATTGGGGGTTCCCATTGCAACCCCCGGTATAGGTATTCCGATGTGCCGGCCGGATTAGTGCCTACGGGTGTGAAAAACATGCGGATATCAAAAAACTAGCAAGGTATCGACGTTTTTGGAGGGGTGGAAGACGACCCCAAATGTCAGTACAGCCTGGTTCCCATACTTGGGCCCATGGAAAGCGTGATTTGGGCCTAAAACTGGAAACCGATTGGGGGTTCCCATTGCAACCCCCGGTATAGGTATTCCGATGTGCCGGCCGGATTAGTGCCTACGGGTGTGAAAAACATGCGGATATCAAAAAACTAGCAAGGTATCGACGTTTTTGGAGGGGTGGAAGACGACCCCAAATGTCAGTACAGCCTGGTTCCCATACTTGGGCCCATGGAAAGCGTGATTTGGGCCTAAAACTGGAAACCGATTGGGGGTTCCCATTGCAACCCCCGGTATAGGTATTCCGATGTGCCGGCCGGATTAGTGCCTACGGGTGTGAAAAACATGCGGATATCAAAAAACTAGCAAGGTATCGACGTTTTTGGAGGGGTGGAAGACGACCCCAAATGTCAGTACAGCCTGGTTCCCATACTTGGGCCCATGGGAAACGTGATTTGGGCCTAAAACTGGAAACCGATTGGGGGTTCCCATTGCAACCCCCGGTATAGGTATTCCGATGTGCCGGCCGGATTAGTGCCTACGGGTGTGAAAAACATGCGGATATCAAAAAACTAGCAAGGTATCGACGTTTTTGGAGGGGTGGAAGACGACCCCAAATGTCAGTACAGCCTGGTTCCCATACTTGGGCCCATGGAAAGCGTGATTTGGGCCTAAAACTGGAAACCGATTGGGGGTTCCCATTGCAACCCCCGGTATAGGTATTCCGATGTGCCGGCCGGATTAGTGCCTACGGGTGTGAAAAACATGCGGATATCAAAAAACTAGCAAGGTATCGACGTTTTTGGAGGGGTGGAAGACGACCCCAAATGTCAGTACAGCCTGGTTCCCATACTTGGGCCCATGGAAACGTGATTTGGGCCTAAAACTGGAAACCGATTGGGGGTTCCCATTGCAACCCCCGGTATAGGTATTCCGATGTGCCGGCCGGATTAGTGCCTACGGGTGTGAAAAACATGCGGATATCAAAAAACTAGCAAGGTATCGACGTTTTTGGAGGGGTGGAAGACGACCCCAAATGTCAGTACAGCCTGGTTCCCATACTTGGGCCCATGGAAACGTGATTTGGGCCTAAAACTGGAAACCGATTGGGGGTTCCCATTGCAACCCCCGGTATAGGTATTCCGATGTGCCGGCCGGATTAGTGCCTACGGGTGTGAAAAACATGCGGATATCAAAAAACTAGCAAGGTATCGACGTTTTTGGAGGGGTGGAAGACGACCCCAAATGTCAGTACAGCCTGGTTCCCATACTTGGGCCCATGGAAAGCGTGATTTGGGCCTAAAACTGGAAACCGATTGGGGGTTCCCATTGCAACCCCCGGTATAGGTATTCCGATGTGCCGGCCGGATTAGTGCCTACGGGTGTGAAAAACATGCGGATATCAAAAAACTAGCAAGGTATCGACGTTTTTGGAGGGGTGGAAGACGACCCCAAATGTCAGTACAGCCTGGTTCCCATACTTGGGCCCATGGAAACGTGATTTGGGCCTAAAACTGGAAACCGATTGGGGGTTCCCATTGCAACCCCCGGTATAGGTATTCCGATGTGCCGGCCGGATTAGTGCCTACGGGTGTGAAAAACATGCGGATATCAAAAAACTAGCAAGGTATCGACGTTTTTGGAGGGGTGGAAGACGACCCCAAATGTCAGTACAGCCTGGTTCCCATACTTGGGCCCATGGAAACGTGATTTGGGCCTAAAACTGGAAACCGATTGGGGGTTCCCATTGCAACCCCCGGTATAGGTATTCCGATGTGCCGGCCGGATTAGTGCCTACGGGTGTGAAAAACATGCGGATATCAAAAAACTAGCAAGGTATCGACGTTTTTGGAGGGGTGGAAGACGACCCCAAATGTCAGTACAGCCTGGTTCCCATACTTGGGCCCATGGAAAGCCGTGATTTGGGCCTAAAACTGGAAACCGATTGGGGGTTCCCATTGCAACCCCCGGTATAGGTATTCCGATGTGCCGGCCGGATTAGTGCCTACGGGTGTGAAAAACATGCGGATATCAAAAAACTAGCAAGGTATCGACGTTTTTGGAGGGGTGGAAGACGACCCCAAATGTCAGTACAGCCTGGTTCCCATACTTGGGCCCATGGGAAAGCGTGATTTGGGCCTAAAACTGGAAACCGATTGGGGGTTCCCATTGCAACCCCCGGTATAGGTATTCCGATGTGCCGGCCGGATTAGTGCCTACGGGTGTGAAAAACATGCGGATATCAAAAAACTAGCAAGGTATCGACGTTTTTGGAGGGGTGGAAGACGACCCCAAATGTCAGTACAGCCTGGTTCCCATACTTGGGCCCATGGAAACGTGATTTGGGCCTAAAACTGGAAACCGATTGGGGGTTCCCATTGCAACCCCCGGTATAGGTATTCCGATGTGCCGGCCGGATTAGTGCCTACGGGTGTGAAAAACATGCGGATATCAAAAAACTAGCAAGGTATCGACGTTTTTGGAGGGGTGGAAGACGACCCCAAATGTCAGTACAGCCTGGTTCCCATACTTGGGCCCATGGAAAGCGTGATTTGGGCCTAAAACTGGAAACCGATTGGGGGTTCCCATTGCAACCCCCGGTATAGGTATTCCGATGTGCCGGCCGGATTAGTGCCTACGGGTGTGAAAAACATGCGGATATCAAAAAACTAGCAAGGTATCGACGTTTTTGGAGGGGTGGAAGACGACCCCAAATGTCAGTACAGCCTGGTTCCCATACTTGGGCCCATGGGAAAGCGTGATTTGGGCCTAAAACTGGAAACCGATTGGGGGTTCCCATTGCAACCCCCGGTATAGGTATTCCGATGTGCCGGCCGGATTAGTGCCTACGGGTGTGAAAAACATGCGGATATCAAAAAACTAGCAAGGTATCGACGTTTTTGGAGGGGTGGAAGACGACCCCAAATGTCAGTACAGCCTGGTTCCCATACTTGGGCCCATGGAAACGTGATTTGGGCCTAAAACTGGAAACCGATTGGGGGTTCCCATTGCAACCCCCGGTATAGGTATTCCGATGTGCCGGCCGGATTAGTGCCTACGGGTGTGAAAAACATGCGGATATCAAAAAACTAGCAAGGTATCGACGTTTTTGGAGGGGTGGAAGACGACCCCAAATGTCAGTACAGCCTGGTTCCCATACTTGGGCCCATGGAAACGTGATTTGGGCCTAAAACTGGAAACCGATTGGGGGTTCCCATTGCAACCCCCGGTATAGGTATTCCGATGTGCCGGCCGGATTAGTGCCTACGGGTGTGAAAAACATGCGGATATCAAAAAACTAGCAAGGTATCGACGTTTTTGGAGGGGTGGAAGACGACCCCAAATGTCAGTACAGCCTGGTTCCCATACTTGGGCCCATGGAAACGTGATTTGGGCCTAAAACTGGAAACCGATTGGGGGTTCCCATTGCAACCCCCGGTATAGGTATTCCGATGTGCCGGCCGGATTAGTGCCTACGGGTGTGAAAAACATGCGGATATCAAAAAACTAGCAAGGTATCGACGTTTTTGGAGGGGTGGAAGACGACCCCAAATGTCAGTACAGCCTGGTTCCCATACTTGGGCCCATGGGAAACGTGATTTGGGCCTAAAACTGGAAACCGATTGGGGGTTCCCATTGCAACCCCCGGTATAGGTATTCCGATGTGCCGGCCGGATTAGTGCCTACGGGTGTGAAAAACATGCGGATATCAAAAAACTAGCAAGGTATCGACGTTTTTGGAGGGGTGGAAGACGACCCCAAATGTCAGTACAGCCTGGTTCCCATACTTGGGCCCATGGAAACGTGATTTGGGCCTAAAACTGGAAACCGATTGGGGGTTCCCATTGCAACCCCCGGTATAGGTATTCCGATGTGCCGGCCGGATTAGTGCCTACGGGTGTGAAAAACATGCGGATATCAAAAAACTAGCAAGGTATCGACGTTTTTGGAGGGGTGGAAGACGACCCCAAATGTCAGTACAGCCTGGTTCCCATACTTGGGCCCATGGGAAACGTGATTTGGGCCTAAAACTGGAAACCGATTGGGGGTTCCCATTGCAACCCCCGGTATAGGTATTCCGATGTGCCGGCCGGATTAGTGCCTACGGGTGTGAAAAACATGCGGATATCAAAAAACTAGCAAGGTATCGACGTTTTTGGAGGGGTGGAAGACGACCCCAAATGTCAGTACAGCCTGGTTCCCATACTTGGGCCCATGGGAAACGTGATTTGGGCCTAAAACTGGAAACCGATTGGGGGTTCCCATTGCAACCCCCGGTATAGGTATTCCGATGTGCCGGCCGGATTAGTGCCTACGGGTGTGAAAAACATGCGGATATCAAAAAACTAGCAAGGTATCGACGTTTTTGGAGGGGTGGAAGACGACCCCAAATGTCAGTACAGCCTGGTTCCCATACTTGGGCCCATGGGAAACGTGATTTGGGCCTAAAACTGGAAACCGATTGGGGGTTCCCATTGCAACCCCCGGTATAGGTATTCCGATGTGCCGGCCGGATTAGTGCCTACGGGTGTGAAAAACATGCGGATATCAAAAAACTAGCAAGGTATCGACGTTTTTGGAGGGGTGGAAGACGACCCCAAATGTCAGTACAGCCTGGTTCCCATACTTGGGCCCATGGAAACGTGATTTGGGCCTAAAACTGGAAACCGATTGGGGGTTCCCATTGCAACCCCCGGTATAGGTATTCCGATGTGCCGGCCGGATTAGTGCCTACGGGTGTGAAAAACATGCGGATATCAAAAAACTAGCAAGGTATCGACGTTTTTGGAGGGGTGGAAGACGACCCCAAATGTCAGTACAGCCTGGTTCCCATACTTGGGCCCATGGGAAAGCGTGATTTGGGCCTAAAACTGGAAACCGATTGGGGGTTCCCATTGCAACCCCCGGTATAGGTATTCCGATGTGCCGGCCGGATTAGTGCCTACGGGTGTGAAAAACATGCGGATATCAAAAAACTAGCAAGGTATCGACGTTTTTGGAGGGGTGGAAGACGACCCCAAATGTCAGTACAGCCTGGTTCCCATACTTGGGCCCATGGGAAAGCGTGATTTGGGCCTAAAACTGGAAACCGATTGGGGGTTCCCATTGCAACCCCCGGTATAGGTATTCCGATGTGCCGGCCGGATTAGTGCCTACGGGTGTGAAAAACATGCGGATATCAAAAAACTAGCAAGGTATCGACGTTTTTGGAGGGGTGGAAGACGACCCCAAATGTCAGTACAGCCTGGTTCCCATACTTGGGCCCATGGAAACGTGATTTGGGCCTAAAACTGGAAACCGATTGGGGGTTCCCATTGCAACCCCCGGTATAGGTATTCCGATGTGCCGGCCGGATTAGTGCCTACGGGTGTGAAAAACATGCGGATATCAAAAAACTAGCAAGGTATCGACGTTTTTGGAGGGGTGGAAGACGACCCCAAATGTCAGTACAGCCTGGTTCCCATACTTGGGCCCATGGAAAGCGTGATTTGGGCCTAAAACTGGAAACCGATTGGGGGTTCCCATTGCAACCCCGGTATAGGTATTCCGATGTGCCGGCCGGATTAGTGCCTACGGGTGTGAAAAACATGCGGATATCAAAAAACTAGCAAGGTATCGACGTTTTTGGAGGGGTGGAAGACGACCCCAAATGTCAGTACAGCCTGGTTCCCATACTTGGGCCCATGGGAAACGTGATTTGGGCCTAAAACTGGAAACCGATTGGGGGTTCCCATTGCAACCCCGGTATAGGTATTCCGATGTGCCGGCCGGATTAGTGCCTACGGGTGTGAAAAACATGCGGATATCAAAAAACTAGCAAGGTATCGACGTTTTTGGAGGGGTGGAAGACGACCCCAAATGTCAGTACAGCCTGGTTCCCATACTTGGGCCCATGGGAAACCGTGATTTGGGCCTAAAACTGGAAACCGATTGGGGGTTCCCATTGCAACCCCCGGTATAGGTATTCCGATGTGCCGGCCGGATTAGTGCCTACGGGTGTGAAAAACATGCGGATATCAAAAAACTAGCAAGGTATCGACGTTTTTGGAGGGGTGGAAGACGACCCCAAATGTCAGTACAGCCTGGTTCCCATACTTGGGCCCATGGGAAACCGTGATTTGGGCCTAAAACTGGAAACCGATTGGGGGTTCCCATTGCAACCCCCGGTATAGGTATTCCGATGTGCCGGCCGGATTAGTGCCTACGGGTGTGAAAAACATGCGGATATCAAAAAACTAGCAAGGTATCGACGTTTTTGGAGGGGTGGAAGACGACCCCAAATGTCAGTACAGCCTGGTTCCCATACTTGGGCCCATGGAAACCGTGATTTGGGCCTAAAACTGGAAACCGATTGGGGGTTCCCATTGCAACCCCGGTATAGGTATTCCGATGTGCCGGCCGGATTAGTGCCTACGGGTGTGAAAAACATGCGGATATCAAAAAACTAGCAAGGTATCGACGTTTTTGGAGGGGTGGAAGACGACCCCAAATGTCAGTACAGCCTGGTTCCCATACTTGGGCCCATGGGAAAGCGTGATTTGGGCCTAAAACTGGAAACCGATTGGGGGTTCCCATTGCAACCCCGGTATAGGTATTCCGATGTGCCGGCCGGATTAGTGCCTACGGGTGTGAAAAACATGCGGATATCAAAAAACTAGCAAGGTATCGACGTTTTTGGAGGGGTGGAAGACGACCCCAAATGTCAGTACAGCCTGGTTCCCATACTTGGGCCCATGGAAAGCGTGATTTGGGCCTAAAACTGGAAACCGATTGGGGGTTCCCATTGCAACCCCGGTATAGGTATTCCGATGTGCCGGCCGGATTAGTGCCTACGGGTGTGAAAAACATGCGGATATCAAAAAACTAGCAAGTATCGACGTTTTTGGAGGGGTGGAAGACGACCCCAAATGTCAGTACAGCCTGGTTCCCACACTTGGGCCCATGGGAAACCGTGATTTGGGCCTAAAACTGGAAACCGATTGGGGTTCCCATTGCAACCCCGGTATAGGTATTCCGATGTGCCGGCCGGATTAGTGCCTACGGGTGTGAAAAACATGCGGATATCAAAAAACTAGCAAGGTATCGACGTTTTTGGAGGGGTGGAAGACGACCCCAAATGTCAGTACAGCCTGGTTCCCACTTGGGCCCATGGAAACGTGATTTGGGCCTAAAACTGGAAACCGATTGGGGGTTCCCATTGCAACCCCCGGTATAGGTATTCCGATGTGCCGGCCGGATTAGTGCCTACGGGTGTGAAAAACATGCGGATATCAAAAAACTAGCAAGGTATCGACGTTTTTGGAGGGGTGGAAGACGACCCCAAATGTCAGTACAGCCTGGTTCCCATACTTGGGCCCATGGGAAACCGTGATTTGGGCCTAAAACTGGAAACCGATTGGGGGTTCCCATTGCAACCCCCGGTATAGGTATTCCGATGTGCCGGCCGGATTAGTGCCTACGGGTGTGAAAAACATGCGGATATCAAAAAACTAGCAAGGTATCGACGTTTTTGGAGGGGTGGAAGACGACCCCAAATGTCAGTACAGCCTGGTTCCCATACTTGGGCCCATGGGAAACCGTGATTTGGGCCTAAAACTGGAAACCGATTGGGGTTCCCATTGCAACCCCCGGTATAGGTATTCCGATGTGCCGGCCGGATTAGTGCCTACGGGTGTGAAAAACATGCGGATATCAAAAAACTAGCAAGGTATCGACGTTTTTGGAGGGGTGGAAGACGACCCAAATGTCAGTACAGCCTGGTTCCCATACTTGGGCCCATGGAAACCGTGATTTGGCCCTAAAACTGGAAACCGATTGGGGTTCCCATTGCAACCCCGGTATAGCTATTCCGATGTGCCGGCCGGAT
>CAAHFI010466153.1:0-11905 GCA_900893395.1 Euglena gracilis
GACCCAGAGGGAGCAGAGAGAGCATCTTCGACCGGATCGTCATCGACCTCTAAGGGAATTTTTGGGAGAATTTTTCCATGTCAAACGATATTAGCAGTTTCTTGGGTGTCTTCTATTTGTCTGTTTAACTAGAGCTCCACGAGTCCCTCCTCTAGCGTCAAAGGGCTTTGTGATGGTGACAACCCACCTGCTTGTTGATTGGTTGCTTATCTTGACGCGGCAAATAAAATCTTTCAAAGCTCCATCAGCAGCATGGACAAGGTTTTTAAGCTCCATTAATTTCGAGAACAAAAAGCATTCCAAGGGCAGAAGCTCCTTTGCCGGAGAATTTAGAAAAAAAAAAATCTCGACAACCATGAATTTTCACTACAGAAGGACTGATCGGCGTATATTTCGGCTGTGACATATCCGTTCGAATTTTGCAAATTTGTTTGAGAAGCATTTGAAGAAGATCATTTGTTTTGAGAACGCATGGAATTGAAGACTTTGAAAAGATTGCGTGAATTTAAAACTTCATTTGAAGTCCAAAAAACTCATTAGCAATTTTAACAAACAGTCTGATAAACAATCAGTGGTCCAGAAGTAAATTTGTGATTGTCTTGGACAGAAAAGTGTGGGAATCATGTCAAATTAACTTGCAATTGCGCGATTTGCTCAAGGAATGCCGAGATGGCCTGTTCGCTGAATTGTGCTTTGGAGGTGATAATTTGTAGCTTACCCCCCTGGGAAACTGTCATGCCCGAGAAACTGTCAGGGCCCCGCCCAGGAAACTGTCAGGTCCCCGGTACCAACCATCCAACCAACCTGTCGGTGTAAAAGTTGTCAGGGTCCCTGTTGCCTGCGTGCTTTCAGGTGACAGTTTCCCTGGGGGTTTGGGTGGGTGGGTGGGTGAGTGTGTATTGATATACACCATCTTGAAGGAAGCTTTCTAATATCCCATGCTGTAATTATCTGGTGGACCCATTTTTCCAACCAGAATTAGAGCAGCAGCATTTCTTCCCCTTGCTCAGGATCTCTCTCAGGTGCGGTGACACCAGCTTCAAAAATTCCCTTCAGAATTCCCTTAGACTTCAGACTTCAGAAGTATGTACAGTATCTTCATGTGCGCATTATGTTCATCACATCCATTCATACATGCATACACACAGACAGCGGACAGGCAGACAGACATTTGTGCAAACACAATTATGTGTGTGATAATTGAGCTGAAGTGGTTAGCTGGATTGATGATTTGGAGTTTGATGAAGCCAAGTTGAGCGATAAGAAAATCTTTGCTACCACCAAAATAGCAGGTGGGAGAGGACTTGGAGCAAGAGACCACAGAGTCCAGGTGACGGACAGAGTCCAGGTGATGGAGCATGACACATCCCTGAAACATGATAATCCAGCTGCCTCGATGCTTCCATTTCTCAGCCGGCTGTAAACGCCGGGGCTCATTTACCCCAAAGATACGAATATATGGCCATCTAATGTTTCTGCATCGGCCATGCATTACAGGTTGAAACACCCTCTCTGGAGAATTTGATGATCCATCAATCGGAGAGCTGGGCTGCTCGGCATTGGGGTCCTATGGTGAAGATTCTGCAGATCGAGAGAAGCTATGCTCAGTGCTAGGTTGGATAATAATTTTTTGATCATAAACAGTGGGCTGAGGAGCCTATTCCAGATGTTTCTCCACCCCTTGCCTGAAAGCGGCAATCCCCATTTCTTTTGTTAAGGCAGTACATTAGTGATTGGTGTCTGAGCGAAGTGTCGCAGGTTGGGGAGCATACATGCAACGCGAATCAAGCATCGGATCGGGATACACTGTCGTGTGAAGTGAGCAGTGGAAACAAACAACAAATGTCGGAAACCTCGTCACTCCTCCCGCACGGATACACTGTCGTGTGAAGTGAACAGTGGAACCTCGTCACTCCTCTGCCACCCTCCGCCGCTTGGTGTTGGAGGTGGGGGTGTAATTGCCATACTTGGACGGCTTTGGATGGGTACATCCAAGCCGGTCGCGCCGGCGGGGCCTCCTTCGCAGCCTCTGCAAAGATAAAGCACAGGAGGGGGGGGGGCGGTGGCACCCCCCTGAATATGACGACGGGTCGTTATCTGACTTTTCAGTTGGTGGAAAATCGTTATAAATGGGGGGTCGTTATCAGAGGAGGGCTTTGCTGTTATCCCATTGTAGCTATGTCTGACACGCTTTCTACCATCCATCCATGGCATGAAGTGAACACACCACGGGGACGGGGCGTGTTGCCGGCGCGCCCATCGCAGCCCAGTCCCGCAACTGGGACTGGGACTGGAACCGGTCCGGCTGGACCGGGACGCGCCCTGAGCGTCGAGGGCCTGAAAAAGAAACGAAGAAAGCAACCCGTGCGAGGCCTCCCCCCTGTAACATCTTAAGTCTAGCCTGTCCACCAGCAAAACACCAGAAGATGCCAGATACAGGTTACCAGCGGCATAGAGTGTGCACGTGGGATCCCGTGTCATCGAGGAAGACGCAGTTTTGCGCTCTGAAAGTCCATCAGTGGACCTGCTGTCAACAGTCTCGTGAGAGAACCCTGGACAAGTCGAAGCAGTGATTCTGTATTTGTTTAAATTCTGGAAAGATGTGGGAGACCTGTGAAGGTCAATTGGGGTTCCATTGACAGAGAACAAACGTTTGAGAATGGGTTGTCTCTCCACCATTCAAGCCAAGTGGCCGAAGAGCCCAGGAGCGTAAAGACACCATATGACTCTTAGCTTTACCTTGGGCAGGATCTCAAGGCCCTCAGGAGGTTCAATCTTTCAGGGGCTTTTAATGTCAGGAACATCCTGCAATTTCATCCGCACGAGGTTGCAGCCAAATCTCCAGTGGCGTTGGGACCTTTGAGGGTCAGCGTTGGACCCTCATGGACCCAGAGGGGGCAGAGAGAGCATCTTCGACCGGATCGTCATCGACCTCTAAGGGAATTTTTGGGAGAATTTTTCCATGTCAAACGATATTAGCAGTTTCTTGGGTGTCTTCTATTTGTCTGTTTAACTAGAGCTCCACGAGTCCCTCCTCTAGCGTCAAAGGGCTTTGTGATGGTGACACCCACCTGCTTGTTGATTGGTTGCTTATCTTGACGCGGCAAATAAAATCTTTCAAAGCTCCATCAGCAGCATGGACAAGGTTTTTAAGCTCCATTAATTTCGAAGAACAAAAAGCATTCCAAGGGCAGAAGCTCCTTTGCCGGAGAATTTAGAAAAAAAATCTCGACAACCATGAATTTTCACTACAGAAGGACTGATCGGCGTATATTTCGGCTGTGACATATCCGTTCGAATTTTGCAATTTGTTTGAGAAGCATTTGAAGAAGATCATTTGTTTTGAGAACGCATGGAAATTGAAGACTTTGAAAAGATTGCGTGAATTTAAAAACTTCATTTGAAGTCCAAAAAACTCATTAGCAATTTTAACAAACAGTCTGATAAACAATCAGTGGTCCAGAAGTAAATTTGTGATTGTCTTGGACAGAAAGTGTGGGAATCATGTCAAATTAACTTGCAATTTGCGCGATTTGCTCAAGGAATGCCGAGATGGCCTGTTCGCTGATTGTGCTTTGGAGGTGATAATTTGTAGCTTACCCCCCTGGGAAACTGTCATGCCCGAGAAACTGTCAGGGCCCCGCCCAGGAAACTGTCAGGGTCCCCGGTACCAACCATCCAACCAACCTGTCGTGTAGAAGTTGTCAGGGTCCCTGTTGCCTGCGTGCTTTCAGGTGACAGTTTCCCTGGGGGTTTGGGTGGGTGGGTGGGTGAGTGTGTATTGATATACACCATCTTGAAGGAAGCTTTCTAATATCCCCATGCTGTAATTATCTGGTGGACCCATTTTTCCAACCAGAATTAGAGCAGCAGCATTTCTTCCCCTTGCTCAGGATCTCTCTCAGGTGCGGTGACACCAGCTTCAAAAATTCCCTTCAGAATTCCCCTTAGACTTCAGACTTCAGAAGTATGTACAGTATCTTCATGTGCGCATTATGTTCATCACATCCATTCATACATGCATACACACAGACAGCGGACAGGCAGACAGACATTTGTGCAAACACAATTATGTGTGTGATAATTGAGCTGAAGTGGTTAGCTGGATTGATGAGTTTGGAGTTTGATGAAGCCAAGTTGAGCGATAAGAAAATCTTTGCTACCACCAAAATAGCAGGTGGGAGAGGACTTGGAGCAAGAGACCACAGAGTCCAGGTGACGGACAGAGTCCAGGTGATGGAGCATGACACATCCCTGAAACATGATAATCCAGCTGCCTCGATGCTTCCATTTCTCAGCCGGCTGTAAACGCCGGGGCTCATTTACCCCAAAGATACGAATATATGGCCATCTAATGTTTCTGCATCGGCCATGCATTACAGGTTGAAACACCCTCTCTGGAGAATTTGATGATCCATCAATCGGAGAGCTGGGCTGCTCGGCATTGGGGTCCTATGGTGAAGATTCTGCAGATCGAGAGAAGCTATGCTCAGTGCTAGGTTGGATAATAATTTTTTGATCATAAACAGTGGGCTGAGGAGCCTATTCCAGATGTTTCTCCACCCCTTGCCTGAAAGCGGCAATCCCCATTTCTTTTGTTAAGGCAGTACATTAGTGATTGGTGTCTGAGCGAAGTGTCGCAGGTTGGGGAGCATACATGCAACGCGAATCAAGCATCGGATCGGGATACACTGTCGTGTGAAGTGAGCAGTGGAAACAAACAACAAATGTCGGAAACCTCGTCACTCCTCCGCACGGATACACTGTCGTGTGAAGTGAACAGTGGAACCTCGTCACTCCTCGCCACCCTCCGCCGCTTGGTGTTGGAGGTGGGGGTGTAATTGCCATACTTGGACGGCTTGGATGGTACATCCAAGCCGGTCGCGCCGGCGGGGCCTCCTTCGCAGCCTCTGCAAAGATAAAGCACAGGAGGGGGGGGGCGGTGGCACCCCCCTGAATATGACGACGGGTCGTTATCTGACTTTTCAGTTGGTGGAAAATCGTTAATAAATGGGGGGTCGTTATCAGAGGAGGGCTTTGCTGTTATCCCATTGTAGCTATGTCTGACACGCTTTCTACCATCCATCCATGGCATGAAGTGAACACACCACGGGGACGGGGCGTGTTGCCGGCGCGCCCATCGCAGCCCAGTCCCGCAACTGGGACTGGGACTGGAACCGGTCCGGCTGGACCGGGACGCGCCCTGAGCGTCGAGGGCCTGAAAAAGAAACGAAGAAAGCAACCCGTGCGAGGCCTCCCCCCTGTAACATCTTAAGTCTAGCCTGTCCACCAGCAAAAACACCAGAAGATGCCAGATACAGGTTACCAGCGGCATAGAGTGTGCACGTGGGATCCCGTGTCATCGAGGAAGACGCAGTTTTGCGCTCTGAAAGTCCATCAGTGACCTGCTGTCAACAGTCTCGTGAGAGAACCCTGGACAAGTCGAAGCAGTGATTCTGTATTTGTTTAAATTCTGGAAAGATGTGGGAGACCTGTGAAGGTCATTGGGGTTCCATTGACAGAGAACAAACGTTTGAGAATGGGTTGTCTCTCCACCATTCAAGCCAAGTGGCCGAAGAGCCCAGGAGCGTAAAGACACCATATGACTCTTAGCTTTACCTTGGGCAGGATCTCAAGGCCCTCAGGAGGTTCAATCTTTCAGGGGCTTTTAATGTCAGGAACATCCTGCAATTTCATCCGCACGAGGTTGCAGCCAAATCTCCAGTGGCGTTGGGACCTTTGAGGGTCAGCGTTGGGACCCTCATTGACCCAGAGGGGCAGAGAGAGCATCTTCGACCGGATCGTCATCGACCTCTAAGGGAATTTTTGGGAGAATTTTTCCATGTCAAACGATATTAGCAGTTTCTTGGGTGTCTTCTATTTGTCTGTTTAACTAGAGCTCCACGAGTCCCTCCTCTAGCGTCAAAGGGCTTTGTGATGGTGACACCCACCTGCTTGTTGATTGGTTGCTTATCTTGACGCGGCAAATAAAATCTTTCAAAGCTCCATCAGCAGCATGGACAAGGTTTTTAAGCTCCATTAATTTCGAAGAACAAAAAGCATTCCAAGGGCAGAAGCTCCTTTGCCGGAGAATTTAGAAAAAAAATCTCGACAACCATGAATTTTCACTACAGAAGGACTGATCGGCGTATATTTCGGCTGTGACATATCCGTTCGAATTTTGCAATTTGTTTGAGAAGCATTTGAAGAAGATCATTTGTTTTGAGAACGCATGGAAATTGAAGACTTTGAAAAGATTGCGTGAATTTAAAACTTCATTTGAAGTCCAAAAAACTCATTAGCAATTTTAACAAACAGTCTGATAAACAATCAGTGGTCCAGAAGTAAATTTGTGATTGTCTTGGACAGAAAGTGTGGGAATCATGTCAAATTAACTTGCAATTTGCGCGATTTGCTCAAGGAATGCCGAGATGGCCTGTTCGCTGAATTGTGCTTTGGAGGTGATAATTTGTAGCTTACCCCCCTGGGAAACTGTCATGCCCGAGAAACTGTCAGGGCCCCGCCCAGGAAACTGTCAGGGTCCCCGGTACCAACCATCCAACCAACCTGTCGGTGTAGAAGTTGTCAGGGTCCCTGTTGCCTGCGTGCTTTCAGGTGACAGTTTCCCTGGGGGTTTGGGTGGGGGGTGGGTGAGTGTGTATTGATATACACCATCTTGAAGGAAGCTTTCTAATATCCCCATGCTGTAATTATCTGGTGGACCCATTTTTCCAACCAGAATTAGAGCAGCAGCATTTCTTCCCCTTGCTCAGGATCTCTCTCAGGTGCGGTGACACCAGCTTCAAAAATTCCCTTCAGAATTCCCCTTAGACTTCAGACTTCAGAAGTATGTACAGTATCTTCATGTGCGCATTATGTTCATCACATCCATTCATACATGCATACACACAGACAGCGGACAGGCAGACAGACATTTGTGCAAACACAATTATGTGTGTGATAATTGAGCTGAAGTGGTTAGCTGGATTGATGAGTTTGGAGTTTGATGAAGCCAAGTTGAGCGATAAGAAAATCTTTGCTACCACCAAAATAGCAGGTGGGAGAGGACTTGGAGCAAGAGACCACAGAGTCCAGGTGACGGACAGAGTCCAGGTGATGGAGCATGACACATCCCTGAAACATGATAATCCAGCTGCCTCGATGCTTCCATTTCTCAGCCGGCTGTAAACGCCGGGGCTCATTTACCCCAAAGATACGAATATATGGCCATCTAATGTTTCTGCATCGGCCATGCATTACAGGTTGAAACACCTCTCTGGAGAATTTGATGATCCATCAATCGGAGAGCTGGGCTGCTCGGCATTGGGGTCCTATGGTGAAGATTCTGCAGATCGAGAGAAGCTATGCTCAGTGCTAGGTTGGATAATAATTTTTTGATCATAAACAGTGGGCTGAGGAGCCTATTCCAGATGTTTCTCCACCCCTTGCCTGAAAGCGGCAATCCCCATTTCTTTTGTTAAGGCAGTACATTAGTGATTGGTGTCTGAGCGAAGTGTCGCAGGTTGGGGAGCATACATGCAACGCGAATCAAGCATCGGATCGGGATACACTGTCGTGTGAAGTGAGCAGTGGAAACAAACAACAAATGTCGGAAACCTCGTCACTCCTCCGCCACGGATACACTGTCGTGTGAAGTGACGGTGGAACCTCGTCACTCCTCCGCCACCCTCCGCCGCTTGGTGTTGGAGGTGGGGGTGTAATTGCCATACTTGGACGGCTTGGATGGGTACATCCAAGCCGGTCGCGCCGGCGGGCCTCCTTCGCAGCCTCTGCAAAGATAAAGCACAGGAGGGGGGGGGCGGTGGCACCCCCCTGAATATGACGACGGGTCGTTATCTGACTTTTCAGTTGGTGGAAAATCGTTATAAAATGGGGGGTCGTTATCAGAGGAGGGCTTTGCTGTTATCCCATTGTAGCTATGTCTGACACGCTTTCTACCAGCCATCCATGGCATGAAGTGAACACACCACGGGGACGGGGCGTGTTGCCGGCGCGCCCCATCGCAGCCCAGTCCCGCAACTGGGACTGGGACTGGAACCGGTCCGGCTGGACCGGGACGCGCCCTGAGCGTCGAGGGCCTGAAAAAGAAAACGAAGAAAGCAACCCGTGCGAGGCCTCCCCCCTGTAACATCTTAAGTCTAGCCTGTCCACCAGCAAAAACACCAGAAGATGCCAGATACAGGTTACCAGCGGCATAGAGTGTGCACGTGGGATCCCGTGTCATCGAGGAAGACGCAGTTTTGCGCTCTGAAAGTCCATCAGTGACCTGCTGTCAACAGTCTCGTGAGAGAACCCTGGACAAGTCGAAGCAGTGATTCTGTATTTGTTTAAATTCTGGAAAGATGTGGGAGACCTGTGAAGGTCATTGGGGTTCCATTGACAGAGAACAAACGTTTGAGAATGGGTTGTCTCTCCACCATTCAAGCCAAGTGGCCGAAGAGCCCAGGAGCGTAAGACACCATATGACTCTTAGCTTTACCTTGGGCAGGATCTCAAGGCCCTCAGGAGGTTCAATCTTTCAGGGGCTTTTAATGTCAGGAACATCCTGCAATTTCATCCGCACGAGGTTGCAGCCAAATCCTCCAGTGGCGTTGGGACCTTTGAGGGTCAGCGTTGGGACCCTCATTGGACCCAGAGGGGCAGAGAGAGCATCTTCGACCGGATCGTCATCGACCTCTAAGGGAATTTTTGGGAGAATTTTTCCATGTCAAACGATATTAGCAGTTTCTTGGGTGTCTTCTATTTGTCTGTTTAACTAGAGCTCCACGAGTCCCTCCTCTAGCGTCAAAGGGCTTTGTGATGGTGACACCCACCTGCTTGTTGATTGGTTGCTTATCTTGACGCGGCAAATAAAATCTTTCAAAGCTCCATCAGCAGCATGGACAAGGTTTTTAAGCTCCATTAATTTCGAAGAACAAAAAGCATTCCAAGGGCAGAAGCTCCTTTGCCGGAGAATTTAGAAAAAAAAATCTCGACAACCATGAAATTTTCACTACAGAAGGACTGATCGGCGTATATTTCGGCTGTGACATATCCGTTCGAATTTTGCAATTTGTTTGAGAAGCATTTGAAGAAGATCATTTGTTTTGAGAACGCATGGAAATTGAAGACTTTGAAAAGATTGCGTGAATTTAAAAACTTCATTTGAAGTCCAAAAAACTCATTAGCAATTTTAACAAACAGTCTGATAAACAATCAGTGGTCCAGAAGTAAATTTGTGATTGTCTTGGACAGAAAGTGTGGGAATCATGTCAAATTAACTTGCAATTTGCCGCGATTTGCTCAAGGAATGCCGAGATGGCCTGTTCGCTGAATTGTGCTTTGGAGGTGATAATTTGTAGCTTACCCCCCTGGGAAACTGTCATGCCCGAGAAACTGTCAGGGCCCCGCCCAGGAAACTGTCAGGGTCCCCGGTACCAACATCCAACCAACCTGTCGGTGTAGAAGTTGTCAGGGTCCCTGTTGCCTGCGTGCTTTCAGGTGACAGTTTTCCCTGGGGGTTTGGGTGGGTGGGTGGGTGAGTGTGTATTGATATGCACCATCTTGAAGGAAGCTTTCTAATATCCCCATGCTGTAAATTATCTGGTGGACCCATTTTTCCAACCAGAATTAGAGCAGCAGCATTTCTTCCCCTTGCTCAGGATCTCTCCTCAGGTGCGGTGACACCAGCTTCAAAAATTCCCTTCAGAATTCCCCTTAGACTTCAGACTTCAGAAGTATGTACAGTATCTTCATAAGTGCGCATTATGTTCATCACATCCATTCATACATGCATACACACAGACAGCGGACAGGCAGACAGACATTTGTGCAAACACAATTATGTTGTGTGATAATTGAGCTGAAGTGGTTAGCTGGATTGATGAGTTTGGAGTTTGATGAAGCCAAGTTGAGCGATAAGAAATCTTTGCTACCACCACCAAATAGCAGGTGGGAGAGGACTTGGAGCAAGAGACCACAGAGTCCAGGTGACGGACAGAGTCCAGGTGATGGAGCATGACACATCCCTGAAACATGATAATCCAGCTGCCTCGATGCTTCCATTTCTCAGCCGGCTGTAAACGCCGGGCTCATTTACCCCAAATACGAATATATGGCCATCTAATGTTTCTGCATCGGCCATGCATTACAGGTTGAAACCACCCTCTCTGGAGAATTTGATGATCCTCAATCGGAGAGCTGGGCTGCTCGGCATTGGGGTCCTATGGTGAAGATTCTGCAGATCGAGAGAAGCTATGCTCAGTGCTAGGTTGGATAATAATTTTTTTGATCATAAACAGTGGGCTGAGGAGCCTATTCCAGATGTTTTCTCCACCCCTTGCCTGAAAGCGGCAATCCCATTTCTTTTGTTAAGGCAGTACATTAGTGATTGGTGTCTGAGCGAAGTGTCGCAGGTTGGGGAGCATACATGCAACGCGAATCAAGCATCGGATCGGGATATCACTGTCGTGTGAAGTGAGCAGTGGAAACAAAACAAATGTCGGAAACCTCGTCACTCCTCCGCACGGATACACTGTCGTGTGAAGTGAACAGTGGAACCTCGTCACTCCTGCCACCCTCCGCCGCTTGGGTGTTGGAGGTGGGGGTGTAATTGCCATACTTGGACGGCTTGGATGGGTACATCCAAGCCGTCGCGCCGGCGGGGCCTCTTCGCAGCCTCTGCAAAGATAAAGCACAGGAGGGGGGGGGCGGTGGCACCCCCCTGAATATGACGACGGGTCGTTATCTGACTTTTTCAGTTGGTGGAAAATCGTTAAAATGGGGGGGTCGTTATCAGAGGAGGGCTTTGCTGTTATCCCATTGTAGCTATGTCTGACACGCTTTCTACCATCCATCCATGGCATGAAGTGAACACACCACGGGGGACGGGGCGTGTTGCCGGCGCGCCCCATCGCAGCCCAGTCCCGCAACTGGGACTGGGACTGGAACCGGTCCGGCTGGACCGGGACGCGCCCTGAGCGTCGAGGGCCGAAAAAGAAACGAAGAAAAGCAACCCGTGCGAGGCCTCCCCTGTAACATCTTAAGTCTAGCCTGTCCACCAAGCAAAAACACCAGAAGATGCCAGATACAGGTTACCAGCGGCATAGAGTGTGCACGTGGGATCCCGTGTCATCGAGGAAGACGCAGTTTTGCGCTCTGAAAGTCCACATTGTGGACCTGCTGTCAACAGTCTCGGAGAGAACCCTGGACAAGTCGAAGCAGTGAATTTGTATTTGTTTAAATTCTGGAAAGATGTGGGAGACCTGTGAAGGTCATTGGGGTTCCATTGACAGAGAACAAACGTTTGAGAATGGGTTGTCTCTCCACCATTCAAGCCAAGTGGCCGAAGAGCCCAGGAGCGTAAAGACACCATATGACTCTTAGCTTTACCTCGGGCAGGATCTCAAGGCCTCAGGAGGTTCAATCTTTCAGGGGCTTTTAATGTCAGGAACATCCTGCAATTTCATCCGCACGAGGTTGCAGCCAAATCTCCAGTGGCGTTGGGACCTTTGAGGGTCAGCGTTGGGACCCTCATTGGACCCAGAGGGCAGAGAGAGCATCTTCGACCGGATCGTCATCGACCTCTAAGGGAATTTTGGGAGAATTTTTCCATGTCAAAACGATATTAGCAGTTTTTGGGTGTCTTCTATTTGTCTGTTTAACTAGAGCTCCACGAGTCCCTCCTCTGCGTCAAGGGCTTTGTGATGGTGACACCCACTGCTTGTTGATTGGTTGCTTATCTTGACGCGGCAAATAAAATCTTTCAAAGCTCCATCAGCAGCATGGACAAGGTTTTTAAGCTCCATTAATTTCGAAGAACAAAAAGCATTCCAAGGGCAGAAGCTCCATTGCCGGAGAATTTAGAAAAAAAATCTCGACAACCATGAAATTTTCACTACAGAAG
>CAAHFI010466441.1:0-10228 GCA_900893395.1 Euglena gracilis
CCCCATAAATAAGACCCCCCTGACGGCGCAAAGCGCCGGGAACGGTGAAAATTTTCCCTGAAAAATTGCCAAAAACCCAAATTTGACACCTAAAAATGATCAAATTTCAAAAAAATTCAGATTCTTGAAGTGCAAAAAACATGCTAAATGTCAACTTACACAAATTTACACATGGCGCTAAGAGCCGAAGCAAAATTTTTAGTGTTTTTGGGAACCTCAAAATGATGCTTTTTTCGGGCCCGGGTGGTCAAGAAAAAATCCAAAAATAAGACCCCCCCAAAAATAAGACCCCCCCTGGAGGTTTCCAGCAACGGACCCAAAAATAAGACCCGGGTCTTATTTTTGGGGGGGGATTACTTGTCGTGTTTCTGTTTTTCTTTCTGTTTCAGAAACAGTTTCCACTTTTCTTTGCTTTGTCGGTTGGCATTTTGCCAGCTGTGGACTATTGTCAGGTCGAGTTGTAGACCGTTGTGGGTTGTCAACGGTCTAGGGGGGGGGGAAGCACCCAAAGGACCATTTTTCAAAGTCGCGCATAACATCGCTAAGAGCGCGCTTATATCCACTTTTCAGAAACTTTCTAATTCATTCTCGAGTTTGAACAAAAACCCCAAAGGTAGCTAATTATCCCCGTTTCACAGACATTTGTAGCGGTATTCAAGTCATCAAGATTTCTTGGATATTTGACAACTATTTGAATTCTACGGTGGAAGTGGATTGATTGAATTGTGACAGGGGATTTTCCAACTGCCGGACGCCCTCCGGCCACCTTTTTGACCCATTCCGGTGTGTGTGGACTCCCGGACGTCGGTGTTGGTGTGTGGCATTCTTTGTGCTACTTGCATTCTTTGGGTTAGCAAACCACATTTCGAAGGATAGCACCAAAGGTTTTCAATGGGAGTTTGGAGAATTTTTGAAATGTTGTTACCGATCCCACGCGGGGAGTCCCAGCCGGGAGGGAACCCGGGGGAAACACCTGAATATGACTTGAGCCCACCGTTTTTGGGGAAAAATCCGGTTCCGGCTGGGGCACCCGCACCCCCCCACGGGCTGGTGGCTGGGGGGACGGACCCCGGCGAGGGGGGGCCTGGCCCGGCCCCGGCACGGGAGGGAGGTGCGGCCCTGAACATGGTTAGCAGAGGTTGCTTCACTGAACCTGTCAGTGGAGAGTTTTCAGAATCCCTGAACACGACAATCGCAGGAGTTTTTGCCAGCCCTGTCGGCCAAAAAGCTTTCAGCCCAGAAAATACGGAAAGTTTTGATGGCACAGCCAGCAGAAACCTTGCTGAAAATTTTGGCACGGTCAGAGATTTTTCAGAATCAAACACGAATGTCGCTGAATCTGTGAATGTGGAATCACAGAATTTTTCAGGTCAGCCAGCAGATTTTTCAGAAACCAGCCCCCGCAGTCAGAGTGTCAGACCTGCAGAATCTGTGGAATCTGAGGGGTTGTTTCAATCAACTGATTGGTTGAGTGGTTGGAATCATTCACGCTTTCCTGCAATTTCTCTCAGCCAATGTTCAATCTCAGAGCAATCTCAATTCAATTCAATTCCCAGCTCCCAGTCATTTAACACACAATCACAGGTTGCTTCAGATGATAATTCATTTCTCGTCTGAAAAAACAGGGGTTAGCCCTGTAAACTCAGTCCCCGTAAGGATGATAACTGCACAGGGGGAAAATTCACAGCCAGAAGGGGAAAATCAGCTGGACCAGTGGGCAGAATCCCCCCCGTAGTATCAAAGTGACTATGAAACGGAGGGGGGGGGTGCACAAAACCCAGACCGATTGAGAGAAATGGAAGATTTTTTGATTGCAGCAGGCTGGGTACCACCCAGAAATTAAAATCTTGAACAACATTTGCCAGAATTTTCTGCGAATTTCGGGTTTCTGATGCAAACCCCCCAGATGCACAGCCAGTTTGAAAATCAGTGTCCAGATTTTGGGACACAAATTCCACAGATCGAGGGGGGTGAACCTGTACTTTTATTGCAGAACAGATTTTCAGTTTACCGTAGATTAACAGCCAGCGAGGGGATGTTAATTTCGACACAGCCAGCCCCTGAAAATTTAACATCAGCAGTTTTAACAGCTGAATCTTCCAATATGGCCATAGGGGGGCCAGCCGGGCTGTTAAATCAAGTAGGGTCTAACATGGAAATGAGGGGGGATGAAAAAATGGAACCAGAATTACCTATTTTTCAGCCCCCTGTTTTTGAACCACAGCTCCCCGAATCAAATTGTCAGATGATGGGGGGTGATGATTTTGACTCATGGGACCAATGGGCATATGGGGTGGACTGTTTTTTACAGGAATTGAGCCGAAGCATAACTAACTGGGAGAGCATATTTCACCCCCAGGTCGTGATTGAAAATCGGCTGGAAAATGTTGAGAAGAATTTGGCTGAGAAAAATGCCAGAGCACAGGCAGAACCTTTGCAATTCATCAATGAAAAACTGGAGAAACGAACGGCTGAAATGTGCAGCCAGTTTGAGCAAGAAAGGAAAAAAAAGTCAGGAGCAAATTCAGCAATCAGTCAGCCAATTTATTTTACGGTGCCAAGAGGGGGGGAGTGCAGTTGAAAATATTGCAAACTGCCACAAACAACGTTTGGGGATCGAAGTTCAAAGGCAGATCGAAGGAAAATGTCATGATTTTGAGAAAAAGTTACGAGATTTTCTGGGCAGTGAACTGGCACAACTTGAGAGCCGTGGAAACGATGTCCAAAACAAATTGTTCGCACCAGGTAGGTTTTTCGAGCAAGTTGGAATTTGTTTGCATTCTGTTGAGCAAATTAAGTCAGATTTTCAGAAGGAAATTTTGGCAATTCGACAAGCAAATCGTGAGCTATGCTCTGGGGTGGACAAAAAAATTGCTGAAATCGCTGCTGGGCTGAAAATGGTGGGGGAGGAATCAAAATCAAGTTTTGGGACCTTATCCCAGGAAATTCAGCAGCAATTTGAAGCAACTAGAAACGAGAGCAAAGCTCTGGGGGGCAGGGTCGCAGCAGTTGAGAAATCTCTGGGAAGCCAGGAGGTGCCTTGGGATAAGGTGGTTGAAATGCTGGGAAAATCAGAAGCAACAATTCAGTTGAAGGAAATGGCAACCCAGGTCAGAAAAATTGTGGAAATTATGATGGTGCAAATGATGGATGAAAAGCTGAGAACCCAAAAGTAAGAACATTTTGAAAAACTGCAAACTGACATTGAAAATCGAGTGAAACAGCAATTTTTCACAGTTTTGATGAACATGCGGACAGATTTTCAGCGTGAAAAGCGTCAACGGGAGGGTTTGCAAAAACCGTGTCAAACTTTGCAGACTCGTTTGGATTTTATGGAGAGGAGGGTTCAGGAAATTTCAGCCAAAAAAACACAGCAAATTGACCCCAAGGCATCTGAAGTGTCCCAGCCCAAGGCAGTAATTCAGCCGAATTCTGGGATTTTTGGCATTAAGGGGGTGTCACCGGCTCAATCATCCGGGATTCTCGGGATTAAGGAGGTGACCCCAATGATGCCATGTGAAATCTGGGATGTTGATCTGGGCGGGTGCAGACTATCAATTAGTTCACAGGGGGGTGCATTTGCAAAAAATCAGGTCAGTGGCATTTGTGCCATTGGGGGGGCACCCCAGCGACCCCCAGTCATAAGTGTTGGTAACCCAGCGGTGCAGCATGTGTTGAGAAATTTGACTGCACCAAACTTTGCAGGTAAATCTCAAGATTGGCAGCAATTTTCTGAGGATTGGCAAGCATTTTCACGGAAACTGAATTTTGCAGGGGGGGAAGTGAGTGACGATTTGAAAGTTGCTCTGTTGGAGGATTGTCTTGATGAAACGAGGAAAAAAATTCTGAAGCTCCATCTTAAGGAAGGGGGGATCAAATTTAATGCCGGGTGGGGTCACCCGGAAAAGTCATTTTCGCAGAATCAGGAATCTGGGGCAAGGCAAAATTTGCAGCAGGTGAGCCTTTTAATATGGGCAAAGTAGCCCTTGAGCACTGGCTTGAATTTCAGGCAAATTTCAAGATGGCCAAGTGCAAGGTTAAGAATGCCGGGGAGGGGGAAGCAAAACGCCTTTTGTTGCAGAAACTTCCCTCATTCATTCTGAAATGGGTTTCAGATGAGGAGGAAAGGAGGCTGAATAATCAGCCAACTTTACGCCTGAAGGTGCCAGGGAATAGGGATTCAGAAATGGTTTCGGAAAGCTTGGGGAGAATACCTGGAAAAAGACCCACAAACGTGTCAGAAGTTCACGAGGAGGAATTTGAAATGATTTTCCCTGACATTTCTGCCTATGAAAAAGTCAAGAGTTTTCATGGCAAAGAGTTTGACGATTCAAAAGTTTTGTTTCAGGTTCAGGAAACTGAACCCATTTTGACCACCGAGGATATTTTCAACCTCGTGAAAACAAAGTTGACACTCAGAAACAAGCATGACGCCGTTCAAAGCTCTGTTTAATCCCAGGCTATCAGAGGGTTTAGGCGTTCAAGGTCGGTTGGTGCTGAAATTCGAGGGGGGAGGCAATCGGGGAGTCGGAAGAATTCACCTGGGTCAACCCCGGGTAGAGCAACGACACCTCCCCCATCCAGAAGCAAATCACAAATCAGCGAAACAGCAAAACCTGATTAATTTGTTGCGGTTTCATCTTCAAATGTGCAGCCATCAAGCAATTCTTCAAGGCTTTCAACGGTGGAGAACCCACCCAATGTGCAAAGACCGGTGGTGGGGGGGCACAACGGATCCCACCCCCCTCACAACCAACAATGCCGTATGTTGCTAGACAAGCCCCGTGGAATAGAAACTATTTTTAGCCGTATGGCAAGGGCAGCCAATGGAAAGGGGGGAATAATTCCCAGGGACATGGGGCAAATAACTCCCAATGGTATGGGGGAAACCAACAGGGTACAAGGGGAAGGGTGGTAAGGGAATGGGGAGAGGCAAAGAGTTATCACCAGAATTTTAGTGCCAAAGGGGGGAAGGGCAATAACAATAACCCTACACCAACGGTGGCCCCCCCACTGTTCGCCTTTAGGGATGCCGGGGTAAAAAAAATCAGGGGTTTATGACCCCGGGCAGTGAAAACCCCAACGCAGCTTCTAAACCCGACCCTTCCACCCGTAACCTCCAATCCACCAACCATCTTACCACAAACGAAATGACCGGGAGCGGAGCTTGGAGTGAAGTCAAATGGGCTGGCCGAGCCCAGCGTGATAGAGTGAGGGAGCGAGAAGCCAAGACCCCCCGGAGCCAAGGAGTGCTGGCATGGCCCGGAGGCGGGCGAAGGAGGTATGAGGGGGAAGCGAATCCCCTCCAATTCCTTTCGCGTACACGTCTCTCCCCATTCCACATGCCAAGCCAAAACTATTATGATTGTTTGAGTGGGAATAGGCGGGCCCCAAACAAAAAGTGGGCCAGAAAATTTCCCAGGGCATTGGACCTCTTTTCTGGGAAAAATTCAGTGGGAAATTATTTGCGAGAAAAGGGTTATGAGGTGATTTCGGTGGACATCAACCCGTACTCCGTGCAAGGCACACTAGCCGTTATGACTTGGAAATATCCAGGGGGGCATACTCGATACTCCCACTCTAGGATGTCCACAGGATGGGTTGGGTGAAATCCTGAGTCGTGCTAAGACGGTGGGAGAAAGAAATTTGGAGTGGGCAGACCAACTTGTGACAAAAACGTTGGAAATCGTGGAATATTTTCAGCCCAAATTCTGGTGGATTGAAAATCCCCAAACGGGACTTTTGCCAAAAAGGCATTTCTGTGCAAAACTTGAATTTTATCGATGCGGATTATTGTCAATTTTCAGACTGGGGATTCCAAAAACCCAGTCGGATTTGGGGGAGTGAAAATCTGTTGAGTTTGAAGGACAAACTTTGCGATGGGAAAACCTGCCCCCATTTGATTGTGAGTGAGGGGTGTGGTTTGGTTCACAAAGAACAATTGGGAGGAAACGGAATGAGGGTGAGCACTCAACAAACATGGAGGGTACCTGAAAAATTGGTCGAGTACCTTCTTTCGGCCCTTGATTTTAAGGAGGAAAAGTTTTCGTTTAAGCGTGAGGATTATGCCGTTCGAAACTCATTTGTGCAAATGATTGAGGAGAATTTTAAAAGGAGGGCCGAGGTGGATTGGTTTGCTTCTATCTAAAATTCTCAGTGCACATCATATTTGAACGAGGAGGAAAATGCTTTGGCGGTACCATGGGGAGGGGGGGGGGTACGGTTTGGCTGAACCCCCCCCTGGACATTGTGGCCAAATGTGGCAAAGAAAATGGGAAAGGACCCTTGTGATGCCATTTGCATCTTACCTGATTGGAGCAAAGGCTGGGTAAGGTAACTTGTTCGAAAGGCATCAAAAAAGTTGTATTTTCCACCCGGAACCAAGCTTTTTGAGGTGGATGGGAAACCAATGGGGGGTGTGAGGTGGGGAGTTTGGGCCTTGTTGATAGAGGGTAACAAGCCCCCCGCCAACACTGGCAACCCCAAGAAACCAAAGGTGGTACATTTGAAATCACGGATGGTTAAAAAGAGATACCCACCCACAGGGATTGAGAAATTTTCGAAGGACCGACAAATTTTGATTCGGACAAGGGTTGTTTTAGGGAACGGGGAGGAACAAAATATGGACATTTTGGTGGACACTGGTGTGGAGGCTAACGTCATAAATCAGGGGTTAGTGAGTGAGCACGTAATGTATTCGGCCGAACACCCCTTTAGGTTTGAAACCGCTAACGGTCAAGCCTTGAGTGCTGGGGGGAGGTGCACTAAGGTGGTGATGAAGTTGCAAGGGGAGGTGAGTGATAACACTCCACCCACAGATTTTGAGCACCATGTGGAATTTTATGAAGCCAATATCAAAGTAGACGCAATTTTATCATACCCATGGCTTGTACTCACAAAAATCGGAATTTTTCCACATAACCGTGCTTTGGTAGTGGAGGAACCCGAGTTGACTTTTTTGTTCGGTGTGAGAGATCATAGGAGAAATTGGCAAGGAAAACTCCCTTGCTCCCTACCACAAGGGGGGGGGTGGCGAATTCGGAAAAGTTTGGCTTTCACCTTCTGATGGAGGGTTTTGATCAAAGGGGACAAACATTGGACGAGCACTCACTCAAAATTTGGGGCAAGAATTTGGAGATGGCAAATGAAAACCCCCTACCTATTCGCAAAATGATCATTGCAAGGGAGGGGGAGTTGAATAATGAAACGGAATCCGAAGAGGAAGAGAGAATAAGGAAGCTAAGTGAGGAATTTTTCTGAGGGTATGATGGAACCGTATTTCGGTCTAAGGTACAACCCGACCCACCCGTAAGAGGACCATATGGTTATGCATTCATACCTTTGCAAGAAGGAGCGCGGCCTCCCCGACAAAAACCATTTTTCATGCACGGGGAACGACAAGAAGCTTTGGAAAAAATCACTCAAGATTGGATCGATATGAAATTCATCGAGCCAGCCACAACAAAAAATTAAGAATGGCTCTCACAAACATTCCCCGTGCCCAAAAAGTCAGCCCATTTACCTTGGAGGGGGGTTGTTGACATGAGGGGACCCAACAGCCAATCCCGTACGTGCAACTACCCTCTTCTGAAAATCGAAGACATCCTGGTGAAGCATGGCGCAAACCAAATGTTCTCCATTTTGGGATTTAAAACAAGCCTTTAACCAACAGCTGATTCACCCGGATAGTTGGCCTATAACTTGCTCCTTCACACCAAAGGGTCTTTACCAATGGAGGGTGAGTGTAATGGGGTTAACTAACGCCTCACAACAATTCCAACAAATGATGGATGACCGTTTAGCACCCGTAAGGGATATTGCTACCCCATACATTGATGACATTTTGGTAGGGACTTCCGTCGGGGAGGGGGAGGATCTCCTCGAGGCACACAAAAGGTATTTGTGTAGGGTGTTGGATTTACTCGCCGAGGAAATTTTGTAGCGGACCCCAAAAAAGCGGAATTATTCATCAAAGAAGTGAGATTTTGTGGCCAGATTTAGGGCATGGCACGCGTCGACCGGCCCCCGGCAAAATACGTGCCATTGAGAAATGGGAGGTTCCTACAACCATAACGGCCTTAAGGGCTTTCCTCCGTTTCACAAATTATTACAATACCTACATACACATGTATGCCCAAGTTGCGGCACCTTTGCAAGATAAGTTGAAGGTGTCTATGGAGGAAGGCAAGAAAGGGAGCAAAAAATGGGTTGAATTCGGGGAGATTGAACACAAAGCATTTGAGGAGTTAAAGAAACGGTTGTGTTCCGGATTAATTCTTCAAAGGGTAGACCCTGATAAACCCTTTGCTTTGAGAGTTGATGCGACTGGGTATGCCGTAGGAGCAACTTTAGAACAACTCAAAGAAGGAAACGGTACGCCCACACCCCAAGATATTTTGGACAAAAAAATGGTGCCTGTTGCTTTTATGTCCCGAAAACTCACCGAGGGGCAAACAAAATGGACCCCTCGGGAATTGGAGACATGTGCCATAATTTTGCCACTCCAAAAATGAGAAAGTTGGATTGGTCTCCAACCCATTTTGGTGTTGACCGATCACCAAAGTTTGGAGGCATGGGAAAAAGAAGTGCTCGACACCCCAAGTGGACCGGTGGGGAGGAGGGCACGATGGCACCAAATTTTCTCAAAATACGATTTGACAGTGGGGTATATTCCGGGGAAGGAAAACACCATTGCCGACATTTTAAGTCGGTGGGCATACCCCGCTTCGCAAGCTCTATGGGACATTAGTAAACATGGTTCGGCCGAAGATAAGAGGGAAATGGAGGAGCTCATAAGAGAGGAGAGGGAAGATGAGAAAAATTGCTTGTTGGTCAAAGTCAAAAATCAGCCTAACGCTCGTAACTTGTGGATAAGGGGGGTGGTAACACGCAGCGGAAAAGAGGTGGCACTTAATTTCGTGGATGATGCATCAGGGAGGGGTACCGAGGGTGTTGAACGTCCGGGAGGAACAAACACCACCGAAGACACTCACTCACAAGGGCATAGGGATTTTGGTTCGAAAAAGGGTAAGCGGAGAGTTACCTTTTGGGATGGAGTGGACCCTGCGGAAAATTTGGTGATTAACCCAAAGCCTCCTTGGTAACGAGTTACCAAGGGGGGGAACTGGATGGGGTGGGGCCCAACCAACTCCAAGTGCAACCCCTAAGCTAACAAAATCAGTTTTGGAGAGAGATTGGGTAGTTGCGTATACCGAATGCCCCACTTGGAAGGAAATTTGGCTTGCAACTCAAAATGACGGTGAGTGACCAAAGGGTGCGAAAGTTCATAAGGACCGAATGTTTTTTGAGGAGAAATTGTGTGTCCCACTTTCTATTCAAGATTTCATTGTACAAGAGGTTCATGAAATCTTGGGACATGTTGGTCCGGAAAAAGTGTGGATTTTCATCATTTTGCGGTACGAATGGGCTGATGAAAAAAAGGGCACGTGTTTTCAATGAAAGTTGTTCCAAAAATTGTGTCACGTGCCAAGAAATTTCAAGGGGGGAGACTTTGAAGGGACCCATAGATTCAGCACCCATTCCACCGGCACCCGTGGTGAGTGTGGCCTTAGATCTTTTCAAAATTGCGTTGGTAAAGTATGAGGGGGAAAATTATAGTACCATGGCGGTATGCGTTGACCGGCACTCCGGTTGGATCGTGGCCATACCTTTTTTAGAAAAAGGATTAACGGGTGCAAAATTGGCAAAGGCAGTGCTCAAACATTGGAGACTTTTTGGGATTCCTTCAATCATTTCTAGTGACCAAGGGAGTCATTTCGTGAACACACGGTGGCAAACCATGTGCTCATTTTTGGGAATTCGGCAAGCTTTTTCTCAAGCCTACCACCACCAAGCCAATGGGCGGGTGGAAAGGGCGGGTCAACAAGTCATGGAGATTTTGAGGAAACTCTTTGTGGACGGAAAAATAAATTGGGTTGAGGCTCTACCCCAAACTTTGGATAGGATTCATGATGTGAAGTGGGGAGGGTGGTTTTAGCCCATACCAAATTATGACCGGTAGGGAACGTCCCCTTGGGGGGATATCTTACCAAGCACCCAAAGAGTGTGAGGATGCCCAACAATTTTTTCATCGAATGAAGCTAATCGATGAAACGGTGGCAAAGGTGTTTAACCACACCCATGAGGTCCAAGCTAAAAGGATTAACCAAGGTCGAAGAGAAATGGAACCATTAAAAATTGGAACCCATGTGTGGTACAAACGACCCGA
>CAAHFI010466590.1:0-10000 GCA_900893395.1 Euglena gracilis
TATCGTGGGCCTTCAAAGGGTGACCACCATATCGGAGTGCATGACTATTTTCTTGAATGACAAAGACGTCGATTTCAGGTCAAGGCTAGCACGAGCAGTAAAGGGCGCTGGGCTGGTGACAGACATGAAAACCCGTGGAACAACATTTGATGATGGGAACCAGGGAATTTCTTAAGCCGGAGGGTACCCTACCCCCCCGGGGGGGTCCAGCCAGCCAGCAGCTCAAATCCAGCCAGCAGCCCAAATTCGGGCTGGGAGCCCCCCCCCCCGGGGGTCGACTGAAATAAAGTCGGGTCCAGCCCGGCCGGAGGCCGGGCCAGCCGGCCGAAAGGCCGGGCCAGCCGGCCGCAGGCCGGCCAGCCAACTGGGCTGCCCAGCTCACCTATCCCTGCATTTTTCCCCTCACCACCTTCTTCCATCACAGCCCCCAGCCTTGATCTAGCTCCACCCACCAAAATGTCAAAAATGGCAAAAATGTGTTAGAAAATTTGTTTTCACCGACCCAGCCCGCCCAGCCCCCTCCAGCCCCGGACCCCCCCCCCCCTCCCCCCCCACCCCCCCGGGGGGGGGTCAGCCAGCAGCTCAAATCCAGCCAGCAGCCTTTTTTGCCAGCCGGAGGCTGGACCCCCCCCCCGGGGGGGTCCTTAAGAAATTCCCTGATGGGAACCTCTGGCGTCAATGATACCCTTCTGCGGGTTCGAGCCTGGAGGCATTGAAGAAGTTTGAGAATAGCTTGGAGCTCCACTCGCTGAAGAACCTGGCGATGGTGATTGTCCCCGCATACCTAGAGGATGCCATCACCGCCATGACAACCAAGAAGGCCAACATCAGGACCGTGAACAATGCTCTGAATCGCAGTTTATTATGTGGAAGCTGGCATGTATTGACCTTCCTGTGCATGCAGAACGGCGCAATCCCAGCCTGGTTTGGTCATTGCAATTGGTGTTGAAACAACGTTGTTCACATATTTTATTTGCTTTTTGAGTGAGGGTTCTGCTTCACAATAGGATAAGGGCGAGTTGTATATATAGGTTCATGTAATGTGGATCACCTGGTTTCCGTTCAATTGTGTCAATTTATGACACCAGTGTCATAAATTCAATTTAGAGCCTCATGTTGCATGCGGTTTTTTTGGCACACTACGTCTTGAAACATGTTCTTCATTCGAGTGTCAATTTATGCCACTAGTGGCAGAAGTTGACAGTATTTAGAGTATATGATTGAGAAATGTGATTGTTTGGAATGTCATATGAAAGGGGATAGATGGTGAGGCATTCTGTTCAAATCTGTGAGGGTCTCAGTTTTCATTGTAGACGTGCTTTCATGACCATAGCAGTTGCTGCTGAAGTCAATCGCCTCATGACCTTGGTTTTTGCACGGTTCAGAACGACCATGCAGGCATGCATAAATGGGGGAACACATTTTGGAGAGCAATCAGAGCCTCGTGCAGAAAACAACAGTGCAAGCACTCCCCATAACTTTGCACCCTCCCCGCTTTTTGGTTCTTCCGTTCCATCACAAACTTCCAACCCCCTCCGAGTGTCGGCTGCGGCACATTGCTTCCGGTGCAGATGATAAAGGTACCACTCCCGTCCATGGAAACAGAGCGAATAGTGGCTTTTGACCTGTAATTTCCCTTCCTGGGTTTATTTTTTGAGGCCTGGTGCAAGATGCACACCTGTGTGTAAAATCCCATTTCATGGGGAAAATGATACCCACACAGAAGGGTGCAACAAGGACAAAGACACGAAGTATCTCACGAGCATCGTCCACAGAGCACTTGTGAGTCAAAAACTTTATGCCACTAGTGGCATAAATTTTGTCCTATTTGGCCACCTAAGAAAGATGCACGAACCACAAATTTTTCGGTGCACAACTCCTAAAGCAGAGATAATCTCTCTGGGTCTGGTATTACAAAACCCCACCCTAGGGATACACAGGGGGGGGTTGTGCCGTCGGACCCGTCGCCCCAGCCCGCCAGGTGTCTCATCCAGCAATGATATGGGGCACCTTCCCAAAACTACAAAACCACAAAGATTTTTTAAGTCACCCCAGATGTTTTTTTCCAAAAAAAACCTACCTCTCTCTTACAGAAGGTGATGAAGAACTCCCAGCAGCCCACCACGTCGCCCAGCTGCCAGGTCCCCTCCCCACATCGAAAGTGACGAGGACTTCGAAAATTTTTGCTTTGGGACCAGCGGATATTAAATTTTCATTCTGTGAATTTCTTGCTGGCAGTGGGACAATTCCCTGTGACCAAGAATTGGGATGATCACATTGCGGAGGGGACTGCCTTTCTGCATTCCAGCCCAGTTCATCCTCCAGGGGGTCGGGAATCCCGCAAGATACCCATATGAAGGTTTGTGGGAAGACCCATCATTTCCCTGTGGAGAACATCTCGAAACCTGGGGTTCCGGGAGGAAGTTCTTCAATTTTCCCACCACTCTGGAAAATCGTTTTTTTTTTCTCGATGATCATTTATAACATACAACATATAACATATAACGTATAACATATAACATATACCATATACCATATACCATATAACATATAAACAAATAATATATAATATATAATATATAATATATAATATATAATATGTGTTATATAATATATATTATATAATATATAATGTATAATGTATAATATATAATATGCAATATATACAATATATAATATATAATATATAATATATAATATATAATATATAATATATAATATATAATATATAATATGTATATATAATATATAATATATAATATATAATATATAATATATAATATATAATATATAATATATATAATATATAATATATAATAATATATAATATATAATATATAATATATTAATATATTATATAATATATAATATATAATATATAATATATAATATATAATATATATAATATATAATATATATATATATATATAATATATAATATATAATATATAATATATAATATATATTATATAATATATAATATATATATAATATATAATATACAGTGCATAATATAGAACTTGTAACACAGATATAGAATATGCAGTATGTATAATAATAATAAATATAATATCGAAAAATAAAAAGAACATAAGAAAATAAACCAAAAATAAACCACCATTCGGACCCAATATTGGCATATATTATTTTGTATCAAACGTTTTACCCCCAATCTCTCGGGGCAGGTTGCAAGGAAGTGTTTGACGCAGAGCTTCCGGGCAGCATGCGTATGAGCTGCTGGGGCCCATAAGTGGACGAAGGGGCCGCTACCCTGGCCACCGACGAGGACGCGTGGATGTACAGGTCTCTCCGATGCCTTGGCATACCTGAAAGTGACAGAGCACCACAGTGGTGTTTGTACAATTTGAAGAACAACATGTGTCCGATCTGCGTTGGCTGCTAGCCTGCATCAAAGAAATAATGCCACATTACGACTGCGTTTTGTGGGCAGTAAAAATTAATTTAACATTTGTGTTATGCAAAATGCCCCAGTTTTTTCGTAGCCTCTTTTTTTTGAGCTGGAAAGCAGAACAAAAATCATTGCAAGCTCCAATATATTGTATGTCAAACTTTTTTATTCTTGTTGCCGTGAGTGAATTGTATGTGTAAATTGCATCTGCAAATTCTATGGAGCATGGTGGGAAGAGGGAAAACTACCCCCAAATCACTCCTCCCTTTTTTTGATACCCCGACTGTTCCACCGCAAGTGGATATTGCTCGATCGTCGGAGCAGTGGAATTCTACCGGACTGATTTACATGTATCTGTCAGTTCCAAGAAGCTTACACCCACGGAGATGATTCGATGGCAGTGGAGTTGGTAGACCCCGTTTTTTTGTGCATCGTCGGATATGAAAACGCAATCGAGCCAGCCAGGACACCCTGTTCCCGTCCCACGGGGGCGGAATACCTCTGCTTGCATACCTGCCTCCAGGGTTTTTTTTTTAGTCTTGGACCCCCTCCCCGGGGGGGGGGTAGGGTGGGTGGGTCCCTTGGACCCCCCCGGGGGGTGGGGTAGGGGCTGGTGGGTATATCTTTTCGGCGCCGAAAACTTTGAAAAGTGCCATTTTTAGCATTTTCGGCAAAAGTGGGTGGGTCCCCCGGACCCCCCCCCTCCCCCGGGGGGCCCCACCCCAGGGGGTGGGTGGGTGCCGACCCCCTCCCCCCCGGTCTTAAAAAGACCCTGCCTGCCTCCCCGCCAGTATGCCCGCCTGTGCACCCACCACAGGACAGCAGCACCAGAAGGGGCCAGAGCGATCCGCTGCGGGCCTTGCATGCCTAGACTCATGTCTGGGCAGAAGGCGCGCGACGAGCGCGCCGCCTTTTTTGCTCACTGGCGTCGCACTGGCTTTGCCGGGACTGCCCGCCGCGATATTGCACGCGGATCCACACATAAACCCACACACTTGTCACGCCAGAATAGCATGCAGATATATAATATTATTATATGCAGGCACATTGTATTAATTGATGCACAGATTGCAAACATTCACACACACACACATTATGTGATCACACATATAGGTTCCTTGCTCCAAAGGGAGGTGTTTTATTTTGGGTTGGTTGGTCCTAAAGGCTTGTTACCCAGCACATGGCGATATTTTATTTGTCCCTCCATGACTGCTGGCCGGGGGCTGTGTTGCGGCGGCCGACCCCCCCGCCCCCATTACACCCCATTTCCGAGCCGGACCCCGGCGGCCCGCCCCGGCACTGAGGCCACTCGCCTGCTTGGACGGCCAAAAATCGCTGCCCCACCGCAACGGCGGGCCCTTCTCTGGGCTGGCCGGCCAAGGGTGGGCGTTTGCCCGGCCAAGCCACAGCGTTGGCCTCCGCGGCTTTCCTCCGTCCCGTTTCGTCTCGTGTTTCAGTTCCCGGCCGAGGTTGCAGCCGGTGGTTGTTGGGTCATGTGTCGGCCTTTGCATTCTGAAATGGTTTGCCTCTATATGTGTTTGAAAAGTAAAGAATTTCTTGCTTGTTTGTTGGCCCATATAAGTCAACCTCTTCCGACCTGAAAGCGTCAGAGAGGTGCATAAATTTATTTGTTATGTTGTATATGATTTAATTTTGTTGTGTGTTTGCATTGTATACACCATTACTCCCCCCCCCCTTGTCGTTGACACAGCGTGTCGTTGACACACCCCCCGTGTCAACGACACTTTTCTGGAACACTACCTGTTGAATCACAGTGATATTGACATGGCGTGCTGTTGATGGATGGGGCGAGCCAGTGCAATTTTTTTCCAGTGAGCGATTTTTGGACCCCCTCCTCTTGGAGCCCTCTCCTCTGGACCAAAGCCACACCTGAAAAAAAAAGAACATGGGAGGTCAAACAAACTGCATCAATGTTAGAAAATAATGAACACTGGAAAAGGCTCTTCCAGGCCTCATAATTCTACTTTATGTCTCCTGTCATTTTCTTGGATTTTCCTTCATTTATTGGGAAAATAGAGTATTGCCCTAAAAAAAATGGCCAAGAAATCAAGGATATGAAGTGAGTTAGCAGAAAAAGAAAGTGGCGGGAGGAACAGTCGTCATAAGGACATGGGGGGGGGTCGGACCCCCCCCCTCCGGTGCAGGAGGTCCAGAAAGGGGAACACCACCCCACCGAAAGGTGGCGCACCTCGGGTGACTGATTTTTGGCCCAGCGCGCAGCGCCAGGTTGCAAATTTTCCCAAAATCAATCAAAAATGCCATTTGGGCCATTTGAGCAAAATTTGGCACAGTGCAAAAAAAATTTGGCGCAAAGCGCCAGAAGGAAAAGTTTGAGACTGTTGTTTTGGGGGGTCCTGGTGCTCAGATCACCACAGGCAAAAATACTTGATATATTTACTCAGTCAGTCTGCAGCGCTTCCAGTCCCAGACAGCACCCCACCTTCCTGTCCCCTCCCCCTCCCCCTCCCCCCCTCCCGCCGAGATTTGATATAAGGAGGGTGTACGGTCGGGTGCCGACCCCCCCAGACAAGTCCAGAACCCACATAACACAGTACTATATTATATGACAATAATATAATATAATACTAGGTAGTATAATATGTACCTCCTCCCCCCTTGTCATTGACACGCCAATGTTCCAGGAGAGTGCCGTTGACACGGGGGGTGCTCATGTGGTGGATAGAAGCATCCAGCTTGCTTGATTTCTGTGCCATGTCTCGCGTTGTGTGCGCAACTTTGGCCGTGCCGCACTCTGTATATTGCGTTTTCCAATCTCCCCTTCCCCTTCCCCAGCAGCCTGCCTGAAACGTCACTCCTGTTCAGGCAGAGCTTCAGCCTGGGGTTGGGGAACCATTCCTATCACCCTATCCCATCCTGCGCTCTGACCCAGTGACCGGGGAAAAAGTGTGTGGATTTCTCTGCATATTCTCTCTGAAACGTCCATAATTCCATTTGCTCCCAAAACATTTCTGCATCTAGTATCATACATATCATATACATTTCATATCATAGATAAAATTATGTATATGCATCACATTTATATCTTCTTATCTTCCACTCTAAAGAACTTAACTATTTATATGTATTATGTAATATGCTAAAGTGCTCTGGCAAATTGCTCGGTGCGCTCCTCCTTCTGTCCGGTCCTTCTCGCCCGGGGTGGGTCCCACCCTCCAGAAAGTCGTGCTCATTTCTGGGGATAGGGTTGGGGTTACGACCGGATTCCCTTCAGGCCCCAGAGGTCCCTGCAAGCAGGGGCTTCTTCCATTTATTGCAATATGTGTGTATGCGTGTTATAAAATATGTACGTATCTACATACTTAAAAATTAAATAAACGTGTATTATATTATATTATATTATATTTTTATGGGTTAAAAGATACAGGGTATGATTCGGTGCAAGAAGATACAAGGGAAAGGGTTCCCCATCTACTGCAATTGTTTCCTATGATAGTTTCCATTCATACGATCCATAAATCCAGGAATGTTGACGTCAGGAAATATACAAGTCAATGTGTCTGCAATAAGTTCTGGTATGCAATGTTAGATCATTATATAGTCCACAATTTGGAGGAAGAAGAGGGGGCCTTTGCCGGTCCACAAAACCGAAAATATTATTATTATTATTATTATTATTACAAAGACTAATATGATATGTTTTATGTTTTATTGTTTCTGCATTTTCTATATCCTTTTTTCTGCCTGAGTTGGGGCCCCACACAGTTTCTCCCCCCGCTGAATGACTCTTTTGCAATGCGTGAGCCTGAAAACCTCTTCCTTGCTTGGGAATGCTCGGATCGGTCCAGATCAACGGTATTCCGTCGAACGACTTTTATACCCAATGACATATTGGGAATGCTTCCCTGCCAAGTGTCACACCATGGCATTCAGAGTGTTTTCTCATCAGAAAAGCACTCAAAGGGGCTTGCTTTCCCCAATGCCAACTTGTTTCTCTGTCTCCCATGTGTCTTGCATTGCACACACATTATTATTATTGACTCCTAAGAAAGTCTCGGCATTTTGCTGCCGTATATGACATAAGCGCTCGAAACTGCTGACATATCACCGGGTGCCAAACAACAATTGGAAACCCCTCCCTCCCGGACCCGGAAAACCTTTTTCTGAGCCGAAAATGAGCGTCTTTCGACCCCCCCTCCCCCCCCCCCCCTTTTTCTGGCCCGAAACCCATGGAGTTTGGGTCAAAAATGGGTAAAAAAAAAGTCGAAAAAAAGTCGAATTTTTTTGCCTGAAACAATGTTTTTTGGCCTCCCAGACCCGGAAAAACTGTTTTTTGAGCCCCCCACCCGCCAGGAACATCCAGTGATGTCTCTTCTGTTCTTCTGTGAAAAACCCTACCGGCAGAAGGAATAATTATGAAGGAAAGCCTGTTGACCTCCTCCGCTGTATCCAACTCATTTTCCCAATGAAGCGATGCAGCCGCAACCCTGGGCGCATGCCAGTCCATTCGGTGGACACCCCACCTGAACTTTAAACGTTTTAAGGACCTGAGGCAAACCACCTTGGGAGGGTACCTCCACCTCCGTGGACGGGCGGATTTCGGGGTGGTGGTGCCTCACCACTTGCAGGGGCAAAAAAAAATGGTCATTTTCAAAGGGAACTTAGCCCAGGGATTAAGTCGACACCTGCGTGACCCCCCCCCCCCCAGGGGGTTTTCGAGAGTTGCTGGGTGGGTTGGGCGGCTGGACCCCTCCCCCGAGGTGACCCACGGTAAGATAAGTCCGGCCCGGCCGAACTCCGACCTGGATATTTCCAAGGGTTTTTCGGCCGATTTTGCTGGGTTTTTGGGAGGGTCGGTGGGTGGTTGTGGGTGGGTGGTGGTTTGGTCCCAGAAAAAGTGCTAAGCCAGCCCAGACCTAAAGCCGATTAAAAGGGTGATTGCCATTTTCTTTCGAGCACCGTCACACGTGCTCTCCGCCACCCCCCCCCCCCCAGGGTCGCGTGGCCTGGCGCGCCTGTCTGGGCCGCGGCACCGGTCGAGCTGACGGATGGAAGCTTTCGCAGTTCCTCGCTGGATCCCGCCCATTTTTTGGGTGGCCGGATCCCAGCGAACTGGTCTGAAATGTGCCTGCGTGGTGCAGTTCATTTTATCCGGCAGAGAAAGATTTGATGACATCCTTCGGGTAAGGCAAGAAGAGCTTTTGCTGGCCGATACTCCAACCTCAGTCGCTCCTTACTATGTCACCGTGCGTGTTTTTTTTGTTGACATTGAAACAGGACACATTTTTTTTTGGAGAAGGATCAACAATCAAGTACAGCTCGGCACGGAAAAGAGGGGTCCCGTTTTTATTTCGAAGTTGAAGTTCTCCCACCATTTTCTTGGTGTTGCTTTTTTTCCCCCTGGTTTGGTCGAAGCTGAATGTTTCTGAAATTTGTATTATTTTTTTGATTGCCCTGGTTCAGTCGATGTGGGTGGGGTGCAATTTTTCTCGGAAATCACTGCCCTGGAAACACGGGAAAGGTTGGTGGGAATCTACCAGGATGACTGATCAGCCCCTCTAGGAAAGTGATCCCATCGGAAAGCGATGTCAAGACATTGCTTTGCAGCCACATGCTGTTCTCTGTCTCCAAGTGCCACACTTTTCGGCTCCATTCTTCGAATTTCTTTTCGATTGCTTTGTTTTTCCTGTACTATTTTTCAAAATAAAGACGCACGAAATGTGCTGGATATCCGAATGGCGCGTGACTACCGAGTTGCCTCCGGAAGGCAATCTATCAAAAGCAAGACACTGAAAGGCCCAAAGCGGGATATCGAAGGTTCAACAGTACTTAAAAAAGCGGTGGGAAGTGAGCATAAACGTAACATTATTGGCCACCCACCTTGGGACGTCCCCACCCAACCCTCCTTCGTCCACCCAAACCGAGGAACTGCGGGTGGTCAATGGCCGGAGACACGCGACGCGGCTTGGGGGCCCCGACCGATTCGAGCGACCCCAGCGCAGATGATGGCCCAGCCTTGGTGTCTGCCCAGGCTTCCCCTTCGCGCCAGGGGGGTTTGTGGAGGCTGGTTTGCACAGCTTTTTTTTGGCGTATGGCCACAGGCATGAAGTGTGTGTGTGTGTTTTGTGTTTGTGTGTGTATGCGTGTGGTGTCTGTGTCTGTGTTGTCTGTGTTGTGTGTTGTGTGCTGTGTGTGTGTGTGTGTATGTATTTGTTATGTGTGTGTTGTTGATGTGTGTGTGTGTGTGTGTGTGTGTGTGTGTGTGTGTGTGTGTGTGTGTGTGTGATTGCATTGTTTGTGTGCTGTGTGTGTGCTGTGTGTGTGGTTTGTGCGTGCCCATGGTGTGTATTTTTGGTTGGGGGGCAAGTTCTGCTCCACAGGAGTTGAGCCGTCTCATGGGCAAAACGTAAGTGCTCCCCCATCCCGAATGATACCTTTCCACAGAACTGAATACTAACCAATTCAGATTTTGACCAACCATCTGCCTATTGCTCCATGGGGCTATTATTCAGGGAGTTGAGTGGCTGACTGGAATTGGTTTTCGACGTGTGTGCTTTCTGTCAGTTGGCGGGGAATGAATGCCCTTGTCAGTGGGCTGGGGAGGTCAGAGAG